>NDXB01000058.1:271364-314065 GCA_002631895.1 Agapornis roseicollis
TTTTTTTTTTTTTTTTTGTGAGTGTGATGGGAGGATGTGTCCCACATAGTTTGCTACCCCTATTAAATTTCAGATCATTGCTCAACAATCTTGAGCTTTCCATAGAGACTTGCCAACATATTTTGACTTTGAATAATCTACTTTTCCGTAGCTTTGTTTTAAGAAATAGCTGTGCAACTTTAGTAGAAACCTTATAGTTTTGGGCAGGTGGTACTAGAGGTGGCAGAAATGTACCTGACAACTGTATTCAGTACATAACTTTAACAAAGTTGCAAGATCCTGAAACTGTGTTGCTAGGAATTACTAGGTAATCTTGATGAATAGTAATTTAAGCTTCCATATAATGTCCTTTGTATTTGTGGAAATTCTCCTCTGGAAAGAATGTGAAGAAATAACTCCTTGGAAGTGGCTTTTTGTATCTTCAGTTTTTAATTTTTGTAATTTTAAAGGTTATGATGGTTCATGAAGTAATACAGGGTCTGTTTTGCTTGGTTTTGCTATCAGTAGAACGGACAATAGCCTAAACCAGTGTAGCCAACCACACATCCCCAGTCCCTGCCCACAGGAAAAAAAGAAGTGAAAAGAAATTTGTGTTGTGAAAGTGAATTCTCATTTGTTCCTGTTACTTAATTGCTATGGAGCCTGCCTCCTAATTGTGAAAAGTCTTTCTGGTGCCATTCGTGTACTCAAGCAGTAACAAGAAATCATGTGAATGTTTAGAAATCCTAATGGTGTGTCCTTTTTTTGGCTAGGATAGAGTTGGTGATTTTGGCTGTTTTCTTTACCTTTTTCTTGTTAGCCTGTAGCTGAAATGTTTGTTCACAACTCTGGCAAGTTTCCTATGAGGAAAGCTGCTTTTTGAGCAAAGAATATTTTGTTTTGAATGATGCAACAACTCTGTGCAACATCATTTAAGAGATTTTGGTTTTTGTGGAAGGAATAGATAAGCATTTTTTCCTAGTCTAGTTACCAGCCAAGATTCAATAACATGTTTTTAGGCAATGAATTTTCAGTAGGGCTTTATCTTACACTGGAGATTCTTTGATGGTACTCATAACATGTGGAGTAAGGGATTTGCAGCATTGGCCTTAGACATTCTAAGTGAAGACAGTGGGTTTAACCACTGGTTTAATTGTAGACAAGTCAGTACTGAGCACTTTCTGAAATCTAATAATTTGATTTGTAACGACTAAAATACCTTATCGATTTGCCTGAGTAGAATTTTGTTCTATCACATGACTACCAGTCCTAGTACAGGAAATTGTTTTACAGTGTAAGAAAACCTATTTATGATTTGTTTTTCAGGTCATAGAAGTTAAGTTTCAGGAAGGTATCCTTAAACTTCATCTAATTGGAGCCTATTTCAAGACAAGCTTAGAGAATATTTGTGAAAGTAAAAAGGATAATTTAAGGAATCATCTAAAACTGTGTCAATAAATTGACGGGAACTACTAGGGATGGAAGAGAGAAGAAATTTTGCTGAACTGTAAAGAGTTAGAGTAAGAGAGAATCCAAAGAACCCATAGCTGTTAGTGTGTGTCTAGAGGTGGCAAGTTCAACAGTAAATTGAACAAAGATGATGGAGTCAAGTATATGTAGTAATATGTTTAGCACAGTGTACAGGGATCTTCAAAACGTTGGAACTAATTCAGTTTTCTTTTATACTGACTCTGTATTCAAATGCATACCACTGTTAGTAAATACACTGCGTCTTTTGTAGACGGTGGACATTCACAAAGAAAAAGTTGCTAGAAGAGAAATTGGTATCTTGACTACAAACAAAAACACCTCAAGAACTCACAAAATCATTGCACCAGCTAACTTGGAGCGACCAGTTCGCTACATCAGGAAACCTATTGATTATACAATTCTAGATGATATTGGACATGGAGTGAAGGTAGGTGATATCGTTAAAACAGCCAAACTGCAAATACCTTGTCTTTGTATATTTTTGAAATAATTTGCTGTTTTTCATAGTAATACACCAGTTTCTCCTTGCTTGGCCAGTGTGTCTATAAGCATAAGAGGAGTCCTGTCCAATTTGCAGTTGCCTCTTCTTGTTCCCTTGTCTCAGTGTTTCTGAATCTTGCAAGCCTACTAAACCTTATTTCTGAGGATATTTGAGACTATGGGTCTCACTTTTTAAAATGGTTCTGAATGCCTACTTGTGTGATGTTCTAATTTATTTTTTTTAGTCAGTTGCCAGGGGTATACCTGGGGACTGAAAGGCTAATGACCATCAGTTTCCTGCCTGAATTAGCACCACAAACTATGATCCAGCTGTAATTGCCAATGGTTTACTTTGAAGCTCACCAGAAGAAAGGGTTTGCATGAGAAGTATCATGGGCTGCCTTTTCTTCCTTCTGTCAGTCAGTCAGACACATATTCTGTGATGCGCTTTGTTAAAGTGAGTGCTCTACAACTTTAGTGCCATATGGGGTTTCAGAATGGGAATACTGCTGCCAAGTTTGAAGCCAGCTGGTTTTCTCTTTTAAGACTAGGAAAAAAGGAGACATTTCAGGGCAAAGATCAGACTGAGACACAACTGGTGCCTGTTGTATGCAGGTGTTAGATCAGTGTACACAACAGCAGTAATATCATGTGTGAGATTATTTATGCACATTTTTAGCATCCTGAATGTAAACAGTCTTAGCAGGTGTGAGCTCATTGTTTACTTGTGCTGCCAGGAAAACAAATGTGGAAAAGAGAACACTGACAGTGTTAAAGTTCCAGGAGAAGAAAGGTAAATAACATAAAGCAGTGTCGTTTTCACATGAAAAACTAACAAATCTGTAAACCTGCTAAGTAGCAGTAAGGTAAGGTGCTTCTTCCAGTCAGCATACACCAGAACTTCTTTTGCTTGACACCTAACTGCATTAGGTTACCTAGGTTGTTCAATTTGAACTGTCTGCTTGAATAGCTATTTAAATGGCAAAAATTGTTTAACCAAACTTTTAATTTTGAACAGTCCAATTTAAGTATCTTTGCCAAGCAGTTTTTGTCAAGGTCTTTCAACATCCTGCTTTTTAACAGAAAGTCTTTCTTACCCATTTTCTTCTAAAAGAGTCAATCTCAGTTTGTAACTTTAAGCAGATTTAAAAAAGACAAACGATTCTTTAAGCTTGATTTGGAAAACCAAACCAACAAACCCCAGCATTAATAACTACAGTTTTCACCCAGAAATTATTACCAGTCTTGTGTTAAAATCTACTGCTAATTCCTAAAAATTTCGAATTTATGCAGGTCAGCAGAACTCCTTCTGGATATGGATGAAGCATATTAACCTGTAGGATTACTGTTGCTAATATTTTAATGAACACTTTTGTTTCAAGGAGATTATTTTAGAACTCATTAAAGAATAGTTTTTAATTGCTCAGCAGCACAATCTTATTTAGCACAGGCTCTAAACCATTATAAGTGGTATCCCACTTACCTCAGTGTAGCAGAACAGTACTCACTGATGCAATGAGGTATGTTCTGAAAGAACATAGTTCATCAAATGGATGATGAGTCAGATGTGTATTTGCATCCATTTTTATGCTTGTGGTGTGCTGAAAACATTTACAAATTTTATTTACAATGTACTGTATTTATCAAGAAAATGAAAAAGTATTGTGTACTTCTGAAACAGGAAGTGGAGAACTTGAAATCATGCTATCCTTAAGATCCATAGATGTGTTCCAATCAGGTTAATCCTCTGTTCAGCACAGAATAAAAAAAAACTTTCTGTTGCTCATGGGAGGAAGTGGCCGGTTGTGCTTATGAACCTGTTTTTTTTGTGCTTGGCCAAGAAATCCAGTCTACCATGTTGAGAGAAGTAGTATAGGCACTTGAGCACCTATTCCTTCCATTCAGAAATTCAAAGCATCTTCAGGAAGAGGTGCTTTACTATATGGTTTCTTTAGAGGTGTGAGAGAATTTAAGTGCCACTATCATTCCAGCAGTCTCTCCTCATCTTCCCTCCATAAGCTACAATGCTGCAGGAATCTGAAGATCTCTCTAAAAGAGATTTGATTTTAAATTTTTTCAAATGTTTTCCGAGTTACAAAGTCTTCAGATCTGTTTGTCCCTCCTAAGAGCTCTTTAGTCAAGAAGATGAGGGGAAAAAAGGAAAAGAAGATCTATTCAAAGTGGTGTGTATTAAGGTACTGTAATTATCAGGGAATGCTATTGAGGAAGAGGTCATGGACCCTCTTATGTAACTGGCCACTCTGGCCAGTACAGGGGGTTCTGGTTTTCCCATGTAGCTGTTTGAAGCAGAGACCATTTTGGTTAATAGATCCATAGAACTTTGAAGTCAAAGACAGGAGATTTTTCTAGTAAATCAGATTATGTTTATTTTTTAATACTTAGGGTCTCTTCTAAGTGGATGAAACAGAGTAGTCACTCTGGATGCTCTGCTGTTGAGATTCTGCATATTTAATGTTTGTTTTTACAAAAATAGTACATTCAGATTAGCTGAACTGAAAACAGATCAAATCACATTGAAATGGAAAGACTAGTATTTCTGAAAAAATGATTGTGTGGAAAGGAGATACATGCCAATAAGGTGTAGGACTCAATGTCAATAAACTAGCACTTAAGCTTTAAAATAAGATTTAGCTGTTGATTAATGTCTTAAAATCCAGCTTAGAAAATACTGGTATGTGGTGCAGTATCCATATAGAGTGCTGTACTTCTTACAAGACATAATGATTTACTCTTCTCATTTATTCAAGAGAGATGTCAGGATATCAGGTTAAGAGTTAACTAACAGCATTGTTTAGGAAAGAAATATTAGCTGAGAAAGGAAATAGTAGCTTAATATTCTAGAGGCCGTTGTAAATATGTTGATGCATGTAATCATTTAAATGAGCTCAGGGTATTGATAAGGCTATTCTTTGACAGCACAAATAATTTAATCTCTAAAGCTAATCCATCTAGATCTCATGATTCATTCTGAAAGAAGCTGACATTTTGTTAGCACTGTAACAACTTGTGTAAACATTGTACAATCAGAGCATTAATTTTAAGGTGTTAGCCTAAAGGCTTTGTGGTCGATGTATGTTAAAAGTTTCAGCTTGAAAATCTTTTTGTTCATGACACATTCTGCTTTAATCACTCTTTCTATGATCTACTGATACATTATTTTGTTAATGCTGAATGCTTAACTTTTTTCTTTCTTTTTCCTTTCTCTTCATATCCTGAAGTTCCAACTAACCTTTCAATGCTTTTTTTCCTTACCTCTTTTATTTGCTCCATTTATGCATTAAGTGGTTGCTTAGATTTAAGGTAAGAAACCCCAGGGCTGGATTTCCATTCTTATTCTTCTGAGATTATTACACACGGGGAGATGATTAACATGAATGTTACTTGATCATTTAAAACAACACCCACTCTCCCTCCTGTGTATCAGACCTTCTGTTGAATGATTTCATTGCAGATAAACATTTTGTGATATAAATTGATGTATTTATGTAAGAAAGCTAACACAGTTAATTTGAAAAGATTTGTGGCAAAATGTGAACTGTCTTCAGTGTACCTAATAGGTGATTTGCAAGGGGGGAATGTTGTGCTAATCTTGTATAGATGAAAAGGTACAGTGAAATAGGCAGCTGAATATGAGCCTCCCCCTGTGTAATATTCTTTTTATCCTATATGCGGTGTAAGGTATGATTTGATTTGGATTAATGTTTCAGTGTGAGATTGCTCAGATAATGGGCTCCAGAGGTCTGTAACAAATTCAGATCTGGATGTTATTTTTTAAAGTTGCAGTATCCTTATTTTTTTTTCAGAAACTCCCAGCACTGTTTAAATCCTGAGAGGCATTCATATGTGGAATTTTTCACAGATTTGATAGTTGTGCAAAATATAAATCCTAAACAAGTTACATGATACATTTCAGTTGAGTATTAAATGAATAGTGCATCAAAAAACTCAAAGTGAAGTATGTAAAATTCTCAAGGACTTTAATAAGGTTTAAATGCTAGTAGCCTTAGGAGCTGCAGAAGTAGCAATAAAAAGCATCAAATCAATTAGACAAGCAGTTAAATGATGTTACATGATACTACGTTGGAGTTCATAGCACATTAATAATAGGGTATAACCTTCATTGGGTATTGTGACATCTCTCTTTTCCTGAAGTGCTACTGGTTTGGGAAAAGAGGGAATAAAAGTGTTTTAGTAGCAGCCTACTAAGGCTACTAAGGTTTTAAAGAGGGAACTGTATTTAAGAACACAGGATACTTACATGTATTATGCATATATTAATTAAATGAAGTTCCAAGTTAATGTGAAATATTTTTCATTACTAAGTGTTTTCTGTGACTGGAAAAACCTGAAAGAAAATCCTGCATATTCCTGAGAAGATTGCCTGTAAAACCAGGTATTACGGTAGCTATCCCATTGATGTCCTGATGGAATTGGTACTTTTAGTAATGTATTTAAGTCTGTGTAGTACATCTGATCACAATGGAAAATGTTTAATAAATGAGAGATTTCTTGCATGTCATTTGACATACATGTTTACATAAGTGTGTGAGGTATGGTATTTCAAGTCACTTAGTGTTTAAATGCTTTTTATTTGAGAATTGCAAAATCTTTTCCATGGCTCTTGCTGTCTGTATCCACACAAAATGGATACATCTAATGCTGAGGATGGCACAGCTCATACTGGATGACCATTTTCCTAGTAATCATAAAAAAAGCAATTTGCAAACTCAGGTATTTTTTTGTTGCTCTCTGCAGTTTCAGTTATAAACAAGTAATGACCATCCTAAAAATAAATTCATATAGAATTACAGATTTTATGTGAGGTACTGTATCAGTTAATCTCATCTGCCATGGTGATAAGAGCCTTTAGCTTTTCAGAGAAAGTGATTCTTTTCTATTTATAATTTGGAATGAAAATAACATTTTTTGTTATAATGCAAGTTGAAACGTTTCTTTGTTTTCACTAGAGTGAATCTAATCAGAAATTTGATTTAGGAAATAGCAACACGTCAATCAAGTCATTGCCAAAACTTGAGGGTTTAAAAAAAAGAATAAAGTAAAAAGCAGCATAGCTTCTCTCAGTGGACATTAGTTACTATTTAAATCTCAGTAGAGTTGCTGTTCATTGGCCTGAGAGATGAAAGCTAAAAGACAGCTACTAACCCTAGTTCCATGTGAAAAATAATTTTACTTATGAGAGATTGGATATGATATGTTTAGCCTGCGTTATTTTTCATGGCTGCAAAGAGGCCTTAGTCTTAGTCAACAGTTGCAATAGTAAACTGACTAACTGTAGCAGGGCTAACTGTGCTTGTGTCTGGGTAGGTTAAACTTAAACAGATTTTGAATAAAATGTCAGAAGTCAAAGGAATATCTGTAGCATCTGTTGTCAGCAAATCAATTGAAGATGACATTGTTTAAGCCTTTTTGATTTGCCAGACTTGGTTCTTCAATTACTTTACATAGGTGGATGTGAAAACAAGTTAATTCACTTGCTGAGGCTGCATCTTATGGTCATTTCCCAAGACAGGGCTGCAATTTAGACATTTCACTTTCATATCAGCTGACAAACGTGGTTTAATTAGATATGCAGAGTAAGTATTCAAGTGTCTGAGCACAGCCTGAAAAGCAATTTACTTTGAGGTAGCAGATAATGGGTCAAAAATCTGTGCCTCCTCTCTGTAGTGTTAACAAGATGAAGCAAGGTTTCAGAAGGTAGATTTCATTCAGCCTAAGATTTTTTTTGCTGGAGTCAGATGTAAAGTTGCTCAAGAAGGTTGGGTAGCTGCTTGAAGTTTCTGAATATGATCCATGGAACATCACTGATGGGACGCTTTCTTACTAGATTTTAGGCAAAACATGATTCTTTTGACATGCTGAAAGTTCTAGAAAATCCAATATGACATTAAAGCACCACTTAAAAATTTCTAGGCTGAGCCTGATTTTGGCTTTAGAAAGTAGCTCCTCCTGAGATTTGAATGTGTGGAATAGCTGGTATTCAGGACTCTTGATGGGGGGTGGGTTGGGGTAGGAGTGAGGCAAATCAAAACAAAACACCCAAACCCAAAAAAAGGCAAACAACAAAACCTAATAGCAAACCAAAACACTTTGTTTTGGTAATTGGACTGGCAATGAGATGTTCTTCAGAAGAGTAAAACATGTGGATTGAAATCTTTGTTACAGGTAAGTGCCTTGCAGCCATGTAAACGCACAGTGCTTTGGTGCAAATAGTTTTTGTAGTTTTTACACCTCTGATGAGCGGCTCTTACATCTGTCCCACTATGTGTTTCTGCATTTCTTCTTCAGTGAATCTTTTTGCTCATGAAAATGTTCCCAAGAACTGAATTGAATGAACTGCAGAATTTCTCAGTGTTAACTTGTTTATTTCACTATAAATTTATTATATAGTGGAGTGCTAAGAAGCTTAATCTCTTAAATGTTTCTAAAAATGAAACTCAGTCATATGTAGCACCTTGAGAAGGTGATTTAATCACTGGGATCTATGGAAAAACTGATTACCAAAAATAAAATTGGACAAATACATTTTATTTATTCAAGACATTAATTATAATTTTCTAAGGGCTGTAGTCAGTCCTGTATTGTGTCTTAAAGTCACCTTTCTAAACCTTACAATGTAGATTAGTAGAGAGGACACTGGATGAAATATTATTGTACCCTTTTTAACTGCGGTCCATAGTAGGTAATAGTTTCTACTTTCTTGCTTCCGTGGGAAGAGGCAAAAAAAAATAAAAAAGGAAAAATCGGTGCATGTGTTGTGGGTAGACCTCGTGTGCTCCTTGCTGTTCACAGGCTTGTCTGCCCATTTCTAGACCAGTCAGCTATGTTTGTTTTAATGAGCATTGTACCCAAATCATTGCCACTGTCTTAACTTTTTCTTTTTTTAGCACAGTGCTTAGCTGTTTTGGCAGTTGTGAGCAGAGGCAGAGATAATCCTTTGTGTTTCTGGTTGCAGCCGCTATTTTGCCACACGGTTTCTTAAAAGAATTTGCAGGCTTTAACTACACACCAGCCATATATCTGTGGGGTCCTGCAAACCAGCCAGCAGCAAACAGATGCATTCTTCTGTTTCACCCTCTAATTAATCCAGTTGCATCTAGATAGTTTCAGCTGTGCAGAGCCAGGGGAAATGTGATCAGAAACTGGGTGACTTCTGGCAAATTCCACTGTACTCAAGAAAAGGGATTTTGGAAACTTGACAGCAAATGCAGATACATCCCAAGTTCTGGTGGTTGCTTTGGATTTGTAAGAGGGATGTGTGTGTATGGAATTTGTGTATGGAAATGATCTTTGCAATGATATGTGCAGAACAGAAAAGGCGATAGAGTAAAATTTTGCAAGAGGGGGGCATTAATGTCTTTTCCCTCTCCTTTTTCCCCTCCTAGTAGAAGTTGCCATAGAAGGGGACAGCTGGGAATGTGACAGTGTTTGTATCTCAACTGAAGTTGCAACTCTGTAGTTTTAAATTTTATTTTACTTTTCTTTCTTCAAGGCAGTCTGTAAACTTTCATAGTGGTTTGTATGGTATTATTTCCACAGATCTGCCCAAAACAGTTGGAAAAATGTTATATTCTTTATTTCTCTTATATGGATATTTGGCCATAAGTCAAAGGGGAAGTTATAGTAGCTGACTCTAAAGCCATCAGTGCTGTCAGATTTGATGACAGCCCTGTAAACTTGGTCATTCAACATTTTGATTTCAATGTTGAAAAGTCATTACAAAGAGTCTGAAACTAAGCTTACTGTCAGTGCATTTCCCCATATTTCATTTTAGTCTTTCTTCAGGATGGCTGCTCTGTGACTGTGGTTTCTTGGCTAAAATAGGATCCACTTCTTTGGCTGTGTTTTCTAAAGCTTACTTCCCATCCCGTGTCAAGGGTATGTTTATTCACAGTGTTAATGAAAGTAACTAGCAGTCACTGGAGTTATGCATTAGGCAAGTATTACTTTGAATTGTTGCTGTATACTCTGCGATGCCACTACATTCTCCATATCTAGTGGCCTTTATGTGTAGTTCTAGCCCAGTGGAAGCCTAAACCATCATTTTTGTTCCTGCAGTGATTGTATATGAATAATCAGAGCCTTTATGGTTAAATATATGGAATCTTACATTAACTGTAAAGTTTTAGCTAGTGGTTACCTCATCTGTTCAGAAGGATTAGGTTGAAACACCTAAATGGACTTTTCAGGGGCATGCAGATTGGTCAACATTTGCTGTCATCTAAAAACTTTCAAAACCCCTGCCCCTGTAGGCTTAATGGGGAGTTTGAAGTATAGCAAGAAACAATGCGGTAAGGTGGGTTTGTTTTGGGCAAGTCAGATAGGTGGGTGAGTAAAACAGGCATCTTATTAAAAAGGAAGTACAGGGGTGCTGCAACTTTAAAAAAAATCTAATTTTGTGCTGTTTCTTAATGTTCCGTGTATAGAATAAAACATTTTACACTTACCCTCCTCCCTTCAAGTAGTTGTAGTTCAGTGCTTACCTCATCCCTCACTTGAATTAACTTTAGATTTCTTGTTGCTTAGAGTTGGCTTAAAGGACTTTATAAGACTATGCAAAATAAAGTTTTAAATTGACATTACAAAGTACACTTGCACAACTAAATCCAAACATGTTTTTTGAATCTGACAAAAGAAACCCAAACCCAACAACTTCCATTGCTTGATTTTTCTTTTCCTACTAGCAGATTGAAAATGTAATAGCACTGGGATTATCTAGAGCCAGGGAATTGAGTTTCAGTGCATTAGAATATTGAATATATTACTCTGCACTGTTGGCAATATTTATGAATTCACAAATCTAAACATTGTCAGGGTTTTAAATGAGTTGTTATAGTCAAATTTTAAAGGAGTAATTTGCCTTTACTGGTGTTTGCAAATACTCTTCAATGCCTTGGTCTCTGTTTCTTTTATATATGGGAGGTAGGGGTAGTAGGCAAGATTTTGGAAATAAGAAACGCTGTGAAATAGAGCATTACAGAACAACAGAAAAAGGGATGTAAGCATGCTTAATTAGGTTTGTTGAATATCCCTCTGTCTGAGCATTCGTTTGAGCATTCATAAATCACAGCTGTTTTAACAGAAACTTGTAGGAAGACCATGTATTGATTCCTGTAAGGGTGTACGCATTGAGAGAATTACGCTTGGCCGGCATAAACAAAATGCCTACATTGGTAACAATTGTTTAGAATTCCTATCTGGTCAATCAGTCAGAAATGCAGATGAGTTTTTAAAATAAATTAGAGTGAATTCTTTTATATAAAAGTTACTTCGTTAGTATTTGACTCTGAAAGAGGGGGAATGGGCAACCACAGTTAGGTAACATCACTGCTAAATATTTTTCTCCCCATCAGTTTATTTATCAATTCTTAGAGACTAAATTGCTCCAGATATGGTGGAGGGAAAAATTGCGTCTTTTTATGTTTTTCCATATAGCTTTCTCTCTAGGTTTACATATATATAAATAATATTTTACAATAAATATTATCCTAAAAAGTGATACCATACTGTGACAACATTGAACCAGTAATGGATCATATTTTGAGATTACTTTGACCCTTCCATATTTGTATGGATAACGTTGAATTGTCACCTCTCAGATAAACCTTAGTATTTTAAAAGAGTATTCAAAAATACTTTTGCAAACTGTCTTTATCTCAAAAGATGACTGGGGGGTTTAACCAAGTTAGATACAGTGTCTGTATTGTTAGTGTTTTAATGTTTATATGACAGCCTAAAGGCAAATTCACTCTTTGTACATACAATTTTTAAACCCCCATATAATAAAGAGTCCTTTGAGCACAACTCTTGAGTTCTAGCAGAGTGGAAATTGCATATAAAATGCATGGCCTCTCAATTTTTTTTTTGTTCATTTTAACTTTTCCCTACTTAATTGCTAAAGGCATCTCAGTGTCTCCCCTAGAAGCTTGAGCTTAGTGAAGGCCGTTTTTTTTCTCCCCATTCTTTCATGCAGGTCAGCACACAGAATATGAAGATGGGTGGGCTGCCTCGTACAACACCACCCACCCAGAAGCCACCAAGTCCACCAATGTCAGGAAAAGGAACTATTGGGTAAGTGCAGTTACCAAATCTATAAACAGTTTTGGTGAACAAAAGGGGGGAAAAAGGGAAGATTCTTTCTTTTTCTGTGGTGTGGGGTTTGTTTGGGTATTTTTGTTTGGTTTTTGGTTTGGGTATTGCTTTTTGTTTGTTTAAACCATTCACAAAGGTCAAGAGGTGTTATGTTCTCATTCTCTTATACTGATCATGTCTCATGTATCAGTTACTGTGTTCCTGTCAGAAGACAGCAGGCATCATTACTTTCCCAACAGGAACTTCTTTATCATTGCAGAACACTTACAACTACGTGATTTAGAGTAAAAAGTCAGTAACTGTGTGGCTTTGACAGGTGGTGCTAAACAACTGGAAAATTAGTATGTGGCACCGTTCATTAATTATTTATGCTGTGTGTGATGAAAGTGCTTTCCTGTTAAGTCTGTGAAGATGTGTTATAACTGGGATAAATACAGTCTATTGGTATGTTATTATGTATATACATACAAACTGTGGTGTTTTATTTGAAAACAAAATATGGATTACTTTTAAAACATGAATGGGATGTGCAACACAGAGTTTATTATTAGAAAGCTTGAAGTGCATGAAGAAATCCTTAATTGTTTTTTCTCATCCTATGAAGTAGATACAGCGAACTTGGAGGAAAACATTTTTTTTTTTTTTTTTTTACCTCTTATTAGTATGTAGCTGTCTTTTAAAGAATGAAAAATCTTTAGATTTGTCTGTATTATTTTAATTTGCTTCTGATATGTGCTTGTCCTTGGGCAGGCGTCACTCTCCCTATCGTACATTGGAGCCAGTACGTCCTCCAGTGGTACCAAATGACTACGTGCCTAGCCCAACGCGCAATATGGCTCCCTCACAACAGAGCCCTGTTAGAACTGCTTCTGTGAATCAAAGGAATCGCACATACAGGTATTCAGTGTAGTCCTGTACAGTGTGTGGTTAGTATTGTATAAGCACACAGACAATAAAAACTATAATAAATATCAAATCCATCTGCGCCTTTACAGTGACACCTGCTAATTTACAATCTGGACTTGGAACATCATTTGGCGTGAGGAGAATGCACTCTAATAAACCCAGAACAGTGAATCATTTTAAGATTGTTCACTTAATCCCCTAGTCACTTCAATTTTAGTGCCATCACTTAGTTACAGTACTTAGTTACTAAAATTGTAATGTTCTTCAAGTGGGCAGATAGTGATATTTTAAGAAATGCTTTCAGAACTGGGAAAAGACTTTGTACACAACTTGCTTTCCACATGTTGAAGGACTGCACAGGATGTTTATAATCACTTTTTTGTTTGAATGGTCTTTGATGTTTGTAGATTGAGTAGCTGAAAAAAGAGCATTGTATTTTGAGGCTATTGGTAACAATAAGCACAGAATAAACCTGAATTACACTACCAAAGATTCTGCAGAAGGCTAGCGTTTTCTGTAGGATAAGAAGTTCAATGATATGACAGGTCTAAATGCTACCCTTGAAATCTTTAAACATCATAGGCACTTGAGGATGGCAAAACAGATAGACTTAAAATATAAGAAAATCTGACTTATACTTTATTATCTTGAAATTTCCAGATTCTAGTAGTGTCATATGAAAGCACACAAATCGGTCTAAACAATCTACATGTTTTATGACTTACAGGAAGAAGGTCTGTCTTTGCTTAGTAGGGTTTAACAATATTGGAATGCTGTGCTGCGGAACAAGGTTGCAAAAGTTTTTCATTTTTGGGCAAGTTCACTAACTGAAAAAAAACTGTCGTGTTGTAGTCAAAGTGCAGAGTTTTAGGAAAAGTAAGCTTTATAGAGGTCTGTATCATCCTTGTTTCTTTTCTTGTTTCCCCTGTTACTTCTCTGAATTAGTAAGGTGCTATATGAGGGATCTTATGTTTCAGCATGCACAGCAGCATATTCATATCATGGGTTATTTTGGTTTCTTACAGCAGCAGTGGGAGTAGTGGAGGAAGCCATCCAAGTAGTCGGAGCAGCAGTCGAGAGAACAGTGGAAGTGGAAGTGTGGGTGTTCCAATTGCTGTTCCTACACCATCTCCTCCCAGTGTCTATCCAGGTAAGTGGAAACTTAACTGTTCCTCTTTCTGACTCTGCATTTTAACCTTTAGCATTTGCAAGTCTCCTGAACTCCAAGGGAAGTTTCAAAGCCCACTGTCCAGAAAAGTGTAAGCCTTGAAAATTGCTTGCTATTGAAAGTGTGAGTTTGAATCAGTATCTTTTTGGGTAGTGTCTGATGTGCTCCCATGCTTGTTTCATATATTATATATATGTTAATTTGTTTATCACTTTTTTTTTTTTTTTGCCTGGCTGCCTACATGTAACTAGGCAGGGCACAACTACTTTTTTAGTAGGCTGGGGGGAAACTTCTCCCTTGTCCTTTTAAGCGAATACATGTTTCTTTTATTGGCTGTGCAGATACATAGAAGCATGTTTTTAGAAAATTAGATGAAGTGAGAGGCAGGCACGGAGTAAAATCTTTAGCACAC
This sequence comes from Agapornis roseicollis, assembly GCA_002631895.1. Classification (NCBI taxonomy): domain Eukaryota; kingdom Metazoa; phylum Chordata; class Aves; order Psittaciformes; family Psittacidae; genus Agapornis; species Agapornis roseicollis. Next base: position 285,932 of record NDXB01000058.1, read on the forward strand.
TAATGCAGGCCTGAGTTGTCACAAAAAGATACTTGTTCAGTGTAATTGCCACAGTCTTTCCAGAAATTGGAAGTGGCATTAGTGCTCGTCTTCCTTGGCTCAGCCCTTTAAGTGAAGTGTATGATTGGTTTGCAGCATAATCTGAGATACATGATGCTACTGAAACAAAGAACTGGATGTATTTGGCTTTCCTCTTCTCTATATTAGCTAATTTACGCAAAACTAAAGGCAGCTATGCTGCAGATAGAAGCGTAAATAGCAAGGTGTAAAGGCATCTTTCAGAAGTGATGGTTTTCAGTGAGAAGTTCTGGGTTGTTCCCTTCAGACCTGTAAAGAAGTGGATTTGCTTGACCCTCGTTTACCGTCTACATAGGAATGAGCCTTTTTTTAACAGCTCCATTTTTCTCTCATCTCCTTGTGCATTCTAAAATACTATGCATCTAATAAAGAGCTAACACTGGATAGTCAGCAGCTTTCTCTAATCCTTGCTAACATATCTCCTTATTAACTCCACCTCTTCCTCCTCTCTTCACGTAGCCCCTGCTGGCTCGGCTGGCACTGCTCCCCTTCCTGCTACCTCTGCTCCTGCCCCCACTCCTCCTGCTCCTGCCCCTTCCTCTGCTGCCCCAGATGCTGCTGCTGCTGCTGCAGGAGCTCAGCCCCTTGCTGATGGCTTCACCTCTCCAACTCCCCCTGCTGTTTCTTCCACACCCTCTGCAGGTGAGTGTCTGCTCCTGCTGGTGGGCAGAGGAACCCAGATGTGATCACGATCCGAGGCTTTTCAAAGTTACTTCAGAAGCAGTGACCTTTTTTAAATTATGTTTTAAAATATAACCAGAAAATATCTGCTAATACCCAGCTATAAGGTAATGGCTACAGCAGACAATTGAAGATGTGCTAGTTTTATAAAGAGCAATAATTTTTCATTTTATTATTTTACATGTATAGAATTATTATAATTTTATTACAGTTTGGATATTGAGACTCTCATAGAATAATTATGTTGGGGGAACCAGCACTGATAGTTTGGGTCTGATTGTTCTGTTTCAGTGATAGAATAAAAAAAAGTGCATCTGGCAAAGTATAATTTGTATGACTTGTCTCTTCAGTGCTTTCAAATGACAGGTCTTCTTTTAATGAACTGATAAAAAAGACTTTTTTTTTCTGTTCAGTGTCAGGTTACAATTTTTATTATGCAGAATAGTGCTAAAGCATTTTGTTTTAATACATGGTACATATGGTGTATATTGCAAATGGCTTTTTTTTTTAATGTTTATGAAATTACCCTGCACTTTTATTTTCTCATATGCTGAAGTTGCAGCATAACCATATGACTGTTCTGTATCAGGTTTTGAACAGGGAGTTACACCTGCACTGTAAAGATCTCCTTTAGACAGCGAAATTCATACAGGGCTACCTATGACCATTGTTACATTGTTGTAGTGGAGGCTGATCAGAATGGTCTGAATAGATTTTTGTGTTTTTTACTGTTGGTGTCTGTTAGAATTTCACCAGATGCCAGAAGCATTCCTGAAATTGTATTTAGTTTAAGGTGCTGTGATACATATAAAATGAGAATATACTTATGCTAGAATCCATGACTCTGACTAGAAGCTTCCAGAGTGTAATGAATTTTGGTATTAGAAGATGATCCTGTTGTCTGAACTACTTCCATGATTAGATGATGAGCTGTGTCGTGTGGGCCCTCGGTCTGTTTTCCTTTTTAGATTTGCTGTCAGTATTCTACTTAAGCCATAATGCTTCTGTATTTTTAATAAATCAAAATCGAGCAGAGATTAATATTTTAATTGCTATAAATTCATATTCACAATCCGTAAGAGAAATTTCAGATTATTTACTATTTCTAAGATCTTTTCTTGCCCTGTGCTATTAGTGAGGGTGCTTGCATGGCTCCTCTGAAAAAAGTGTTTGAAGAGACTGGATAGTTTACCATCTATGAAGTTGTAGGTTTTGGTTCTTGAGGATCTCTTATGCCTCTTTCTTCTCTCTTCACTTCATTCTGATCACCACCGATTTCTACCACTGCATTAAGAAACAGGGAGACAGACACACTGGAAAGATGCATTAGGAAAAATACATATATACACACACACACTAGGAGGATTCCTTTGTAGTAACTCCTCTCCTTCATCTGTAAAAAGTGCATTTTTTGGGCTGTATCCGTAAAAAGCAGGAGGAATGTGAGTTTTTGCATTTGGTCTTAGGAGCAAGTAATGGAGCAACAAGCAACTTGCATTTAATTTACTGACCTAATGTGAAGCTTTGCAAAGGAATCCAAGCAGAATGGAGAAAACAGTGCAGGTTTTTTTTAAAATGCCCATTTCTTTGTTCTGCTGGGAGAGTAATAACCCATATGGCTATAATAAATCCAGTTTATTATATACAGCATATAAGGAAAAGAACTTTATTTGAGCACAGAAGAGAGCTTAATGGTCTTGCTTCATTTATTGCTTGCTTAGAATCAGATCAGTTACTTTGATACAAGAAGTGATTAAAATGGAGAGCAAGTTTTTAAGGAGTTGTTTCAATTGACAGCTTCCTGAAAGACAGGGCCTTTGAATATGATTTATTTCATTCTTCAAGTTGTTCCTAACACTCTCTTCTCCCCACATGGCTCTCTGTGTATTTCCTGAATAGCACTAACACAGTTAGTATTGTGTTTTTTGGTTGTAGAAGGTAACAGCTTTGAATCTTGGAAATGGCGTACAGTTAGTTTGTATGTATGTGATGTTTAATTGCTGAACTGTGAAGTGTAACTCTTTGGCAGGTTTATAAATAACTAAATTTGCAAGAAGCTATTAAGATGCATTGTATAGAATGGATAACTGGGAATTATTTTCTTTCATATTGAAGCTTTGTACCTTTGACAGCTCTGTATTTGGATTTTGTGAGCAGTGTTGATTAGAGGCAGTAGGGAGAGCTGGTTTTTGTGTTGCTATTGAGACATCCAGTGTCCTGCCAGCCTTGCAGCTGAACTGGCTGACAGCTCCCAGGATGCAGATGTCTTTAAAAAGACCCAGAAACCTCTCCAAGCCTTTAAATCTTGAGTACAAGTTTTAAAAAGGCAGTCATCATTCTTCTCTTTGCTAATGCAATTCTCTTTCAAACCTAGGTCACCCAGTTCAGTTCTACAGCATGAACAGGCCTGCATCTCGACACACCCCCCCAACAATAGGGGGATCTTTGCCATATCGGCGTCCTCCTTCAATCACATCACAGACAAGCCTTCAGAACCAGATGAACGGAGGGCCATTTTATAATCAGAATCCAAGTAAGAAAGTTTTTCTGCTCTGTTGAACTCAACACAGAGGTGAATGGAGAGGCCTTCAGGTCTCTGAAATCTTATGTTCTGTTGCCACTGCAGATTTTGCAGTTAGTCTCGGATGACTTCCAGTACGTTGCAGGTAGCCATGACAAAGTTGCAGTCAAAGTACAGAGTGTTCAGCTTCCATTATGCCAAGCAGTTTAAAACAATACTGGCTTTTTTGCCAAATAAATTACTTTTGATCTCACAGTCGCTATCAGAGAAGCTTAGATCCTTTACTACACCATGTGTCCTGTATCTGCCTTGTTGGATGGATGGATATTTGACATTGCACCAGAACACTGATTCTTCATTAATCAGTCTTTACCTTGTATGCTTTTTCCTTCTGATTAATGGTCAGTTCAAGAAATTGCATTTTTTATACAAGGGTAAGCATTAGACACCTTGGAGTCATTGTGGTGTTTGATGTGGGATACGAAGGAGCTGTGTTATCTGCTAAGTCCACAAGTGATGTTATTTTAATAGACAACCTGTTTTAAAAAATGCGATATTAATAAGGGATGGCATGTCTGTATGGCAGACATAATACAGTAGCTTTTTATCTAAGCAGTTCTTTTCCTGTGCTTCTGAAGTGACATGTAGTTTTCAATACCAGAGTAAGGGAGACTTTCTTTTTTAGCAAAGCTGTGGAAAGATGCAGGGAACATACTGAAGGTTCCTTGTTAAGAAGTTGCCTGTTACCAGCAAGATTGTTTGTTGACTTGGAAGTACCACAGTGCATTTATGTTTTGTGGTGGTGGTTTTTAGTGGTTTGTTTTGGTTTTGTGTGTGTGTGTGTGTGTTTGGTTGGGTGTTTGTTTGGATTTGTTGTTGCTCGTTTGGTTTGGTTTTGGTGTTTTGTTTTTCCCTTTGTTTAGGTTTGTTTTTTTAATTGAGCACTGAATTTAGAATCAGGTCAAATGCTGCAATCTGCATTTAAAAGATTTGATCAGGTTCAAATGTTACTGCTTGTGAATTATCCTGCCATGTTTGTGCATAACATGAGAACGAAATGGATGGTCCTGTTGGGGACAGAGGGATGAAGGAGGGTATATAACTAAATTGCAGCCCAGTTGCCTGAAATACATGGTGGTGTTAATCATGTTATGTGCATATTGAAGGCAGTAGGGGAACAGGCAGGAAGGAATGGGTAATAGCAATAAAAAAACCTTTCAGGATTACCTTAGCAGTAAAGAGGATTTTTAGTATATCCAGAGAATTTCTGACAACTGCTGTGCATTTCTGCTTTAGCAAAGGGATAGTTCTCTTCAAGCCACCATTGCATTAATAGGTAATCACAGAAGATGCCAAATAGACTTTAAATAAGTTACATAACCACAGTGCAGTCTGCATACTGAATTGTGGCTAAGAAGACAGTGATTGTCGTGATTAGTCACTTGAGCAGTAAATCACAAACATACTGCTTAAATTATACTGGCATACTTGATACAACAAAAAAGCAGTTGTAGTGACAGACTTTTTATATATATATTTCTAACAGAATACAGAATTTATTAGCTTTGCAGTTATAACTGTTAGTAAATCCAAGTTTTTTTGGCCTGTACCTTGAAAGGAGAGAGTGCATGAGCATGTGTGATTGATGAGATCCTAAGAACAGGACTGTTTTGTCTGTAAAGAGCAGGCTTAGTAGTTACAGGACAGGGGCCGCAATTGCTTCTCAGCATTCCTGAAGAGAGGGAGAAAACACAAACTTAAGAGATTAGAAAGAGATCTTGCAACAGGCTGAGGAGTGTGCCAGCTGTGGCTTGTGTTTTGCAGGCTGGTTTTTTCACTTCCATTTAGTATGGTTTTAGTATGTTAGTGTAGCCATTTTTGTTTATTTCTTTCACAGGAGGATGAAAGATCCTTGCCTTGTCTTGCTCTTTTGAATGCCAGTTCTAAGATAACATTATTTCCCTACTTCATGGCGAGACCTTTTTAATGACTGAAAAGACTAAGAAATGCAGACCCTAAATGGTCTCAGCATATGTATGCCCAAAGCTGCTCTTGCCAGCCATGCCATCTAAAACGTGTTTTAACTTTGCAGCCTTAGATACCATGTCTAAGCAGTGCGGAGTTCAGCACAGGCTGAAAACCCTGAGGGAGAAACTGGGCAAGTACTGAGATGGTTTGCAGTATACGCTATTTGTGTAGCTGAATTTTTATCAGTCTGAAGCAGTCTAGCTCTTGGGTATTTCTGAAATAATGTTCAGCAACCGTGTTGATGAACTCTTAATCTACCAATGGTCTACATGGAAAGAAGCTGGGAGGGAGCATTTAAGCTGATGTTCATATTGTCTTTTGAGACAGCAGAGATACAGTAAAGTTCTTTTGATGCCCTTTGTAAACAAAGTCATTGTTAATAAAATATTTATTGTATTGGCTCCTAAATGTCAAAACTAGATTAGAGTCACTATATATCATATAGTATGATATATATGCTATGTATATATGTATATATGTATATATATGTATATACCATATAGTATGATATATATGATATATATATAAAGTAGGATAGCCCCTGCACTATGCATAGATAGAATCACAAACCAAATGGATAAACGAAGAATGATGTCAGGTAGACAAACAAAGAATGATGTCAGCATTTTGATTAAACTACATAACCCAAACTAAACTAAGGGATTTTTTTTTTTCGTATTTGCTTGGACTGCTTCTCTAGAGTGATTTATGTTCTATGTGGAAAGCCTCTGTCTTTATTTCAAAGAAATAGCACATGAACAAAGTACGCTGAAGGGACCAAGGAAATACTAGTCTTGTGTGATAGATATAAATTGTGTGAATCCATATGATGATGAATAGAGGAAACATTTTGAAACTGAACATTTTTATAGCATGTATAATTAAAAAGGCAGGGACTTCAGAGCCGCACACGGATGCTGAAATCATGAATATTACTACATTTCAGTAGGACTTCAAATTCCAGTTCCCTTTTCCTTCACTGAAAAAATGCAAGACCAATTTTTTCCTAGCTACTGTGGTTACACTTGAAAGAATAAATACCCTCAGAGGTCACGTCACTCAATTTAGAGAAGCCGTAATTAGAAATCTATTTCAGTTTTTCCCAAGAACTATCTATTAAATGGTGAGATAATGGAGCTTGCTTTATGTGGAGGTACAGGGGTATTTTACAACAAAAAGGATGGTTGCTCTGTTGGGTTTTATTTTTGTTTGGGATGTGTAGTGGTGAAAGAAATGTGAATGTGAGTGACAGAAGAAATTAAAAGCACTTCAGATACTACCAGTTCCACTGAAATACAATAAGCCAACAGGAGAAATTTTTAGACATTACTTTTAAATGCCCTGGAGTTCTTCTCATTTTGCTGTGACGACATGAATTAATTTTGAAAAATACTACATCATACCTGTCAGTTTTCTTACTGGCTCTGGGATTGGTCTGAGATGTAGTTTTCTGCAGGCTGAAGAAATGTACTGGTACCTGAAGTGTAGAACCTTTTTCCGCGCTGTCTTTTGGGCCTGACTAAATGTTTGTATGCCACTACTAACAAATTGTTCAGTTGTGCTTTTCCTGAGGTGTGCCTTCTAAACAGTAATCTTGTAACTCGTTTAAGGAACATTACTCTGTTACTTTAGCAAAGCGATACTAAACCCACATAAAACTAGGTAACTACTTTTTTTACCTGAACTAGAAAATTGAAACTTTCATTCCTGGCTTAAACCCCAGTTCCATGTTGTAACATTGCAACTGGCTGAACATATCTTCTTTAAGCCTGAATTCACATGTATTGTACCAGGACCATTCCGAGTTCAGTGCAGTGGGCTGTTTAGCCTAAAATAACTGCTGCATTTGATTGTTTTTTTGGCCTACTTTTTGGTGTAAAGTTGTTATATTAATTTTCATTACTAAGGATTGGTGGGTGGTGCTACAAAAGTCATTTCTATAAATATCAATTTCATCTGAAAAGTGGAGGGTTACAGGGAAAGAATCCTCTTGATAGACTTGTTACTTAGGTCTGTTCATGAAATGCTGTGTTGCTGTAGCAATAAACTTCATTTTAAGAGAATGCTTCAGCATGGATTCTTAATCTTATAGAAAAGAGCTGGTTGGAAATTTTAAAAACAAGAGACATCTCCTTGAAGTAAGGTTTAGGAATAACCTTAAACCACCTGAGCCATTTGAATGTCAGCCTTTATATGTGAGTCTGACAGTCTGCTACACTGTCTGAGTGGTGATGATGTCTTCTTTCCTGTTTGCTGCTTTGTTGTGTTTCTAACTGAATGCCTCTCTCTTTTTAATTTCTGTGGCAGCATCCCTTGCTCCTCCTCCCCCCTCCATCCTACAGGTAACTCCACAGTTACCGCTAATGGGATTTGTGGCCAGAGTTCAAGAAAACAGTAAGTTTGCTGCTGCCTTGTGCTATGATTTATTACTACATGTGGCTTTTGTTTTCAGTGGATGAAGGATTTGTCTGTATATAGCCAGAATTCTGCCTGCTCTGCTGCCTCTGCAAGTTCATCTAAAATTTGAAGGGAGGGAAAAGAAATAATTTTCTTGGAGAAACCTGTTCCTTCCTTTTCTGAATTTTATTGTCTCTAGTGTATTTCCATGAGTTATAACTATTGGTCCCAGTGCAACCACTTGGGATAGAGGGTATTTCTTCAAGCTGCTACCGTGGTTCTAGAGACATTTTCATGGTCATACTACTGTTTATTCTCAGTTTCAGATACTCCTCCCCCGCCACCGCCTGTGGATGAGACAGTGTTTGATGAATCTCCACCTCCACCACCACCTCCAGAGGATTATGAGGAGGAGGAGGCAGCAGTGGTGGAGTACAGTGATCCATATGCTGAGGAGGACCCTCCTTGGGCACCAAGGACCTACTTAGAAAAGGGTATGTTTAGTAGAGATGATAGTGTCATGTGTGCAACAATACTTTTGCATAAGCACCTGCCATCCTGCTCTGGACATGGAGTCTGCCTAACACCTTTGTAATACTGTGGTAAAGGTGCTCCTCCAAATGGTAATTTAAAGAACAGAAGTTAAGCTGCTCTACTAAGTCTGACTGACTCTTTCACCCCTTTCTCCACAAAAAAAGATACTGATTAGCTGGCTAATTACGTATTTTTTAAATGCTCTGTCATCTATTTAAGACTCACCTTTCAGTAATCTGTTTAAACCTGATAATCAAATTCATATGGGGTCAAAAATGAATGAACCAATGCTGCAATTGCACTTGGAACTATGAGTATATGTGTGTATCTGGAGAGCTGCTGCAGTGTGTGTTTAGGACTCTGTGAGATGCAATGCTGCATCAGTGTGGGGCTGTGCTAAGCTAAAATGCTCTGGGTCTGCATAGGACTGAGGTATTGCTGCAGGGCTGCATCTAGATGTCTTCCAGTTCTGAAGCAGGTGTGTGGGAACATGCTGGAGTAAAACTCAGGTAAAATAAACCAAGTAAGTAAACTGGCTTAGGGGCTCTTGAATATGAAAAAATCTATGGCCTGGTGTTCTCCTGTGAAACAGGGTCATTTACCTCTTAGGAAAGGGTGATAGAAAATCTGATATTGCAAAGCAACTAGGCATCTCCATGGAGTGACTGTTCAAAGCATTCAGCTTGTATAAGGGAAAAAAAATTCAAGAGTGCCAGTGCAGGACTTGAGGGGAGGGAGGGGGAAAAGAGATGGAAGAGGTGCTTTCTGCCAACTCCAGCCTGAAGGAAATATTACTATTCCTGAGGGAGATGGAGGAATATGTGGAAGGTTTTTTGTTATTCTCCCACCCTCTGTTTAGCAGGTGTGTTTAGTGCAGGGAGTACCCAAGCTCGGCTGAGATTAAGCTGAGGCCATTTGTGAGATGCTTTATCTGTTGACCTCTCCACACCCCTGATTGGCAGCAAATGTCACTATCTTTGTTATGTTTCTGTTTTTCCTGTTACCTGGCCCTTAGCAAATCCTCAATGACATTTCAGCTAGGAGCAAAACAGAAAAAAGAGGACCCTGGCATGCACTGGTTGTTCATAGCAGATAATGCAAAGGGCGTGTGTGTGTCTGTGTGGGGAAGAGAAGCCACAAAATCATGTGGCATGTGGCCTGGGAAAACAACTTTCTGTTTGAAGAAATAATGACATGGGATAGCAAAACTGTAATGGGAGTCTTTAAGGATAAGCTGAAGAAAGTCAGGGTTTTAGTCCAAACAGATTTCTGCAGAAAAGCATAAGTATAGGAAACCAGACATTCTCTCATATGTTGCCCATGCAAAAACATAATTTTGATCAGTATTTTGAAAAGTAGGTGACTGAAGTATCTACAGGGTTGCTGTGTTCTAAGAAATACTGATAAAACTAGTAAAAACTTCTTTATACATTGTAAAATGTTTACAGCGTATGAAGAAATTAAATAATAGTTTTACAATCCCAGAAAAAAATGAGAAAGTGACATAAGCGCTGATTCTGTTCTAGTTACATTAATAGCTTTTCTTCCCTTCAGCCCATGCCTTGAGGTTTGACTGCTTTGCAGGAGATGGGAGAACAGTGCTTGGCTGTGATTTTTTTTGTTTATTTTTTTTTTTTTGGGTAGCAGATAAGCTTGGAAGTTATTGAAAAGCCCCATGCTAAAAGAGGACTTTCATACTGTCTGAGGTTCAACAGTAGCACTCATTGTTCTCCTTCTTTGTAGCTGGTGCAGTGCTGTGGTTTTGACTTTCAGCCTGGGAGCAGCACTGATAACACTGATGTTTTTAGTTGCTGCTCAGTAACGTTTACTCTGACCAAGGACTTTGTGAGTCTCATGCTCTGCCAGGGAGGAGGCGAGGCTGGTAGGAAGCAGAGACAGGACACCTGACCCAAGCTAGCCAAAGAGGTATTCCATACCATAGCACGTCATGCCCAGTATGTAAACTGGGGGCAGTTACCTGGAAGGGCAAGATCACTGCTCGGGTCAGGCTGGGTATCTGTCAGTGGGTGGTGAGCAATTGTATTCTCTTCCCATGTTATTTCCCTTATCATTCTTATTATTGGTGGTAGCAGCAGTGATTTGTGTTATACCTTAGTTACTGCACTGCTCTTACCTCGACCTGTAGGAGTTACATTCTTTCAATTCTCCTCCCCATCCCTCTGGCAGCTGGAGAAGGAAAAGGAGGGGGGAGTGAGTGAACAAACTGCGTGGCTGAGCTTAAACCACAACGCATACTCAGAGAATGTCTGTATGTACTCTGCTGTGGACTAATAAGGTGTTATCTTCTGCAAATTAATTATTCCTATGGCAACTCCTGAAGTTCCAGTAAACAATATTCTGTGCCATGTGATTCAAAGTGGACAAAACTGGTGGAAATGGCTGGTCAGGCACTATTACCCCCAGTAGGTAGAGTAGGAATTCCCAGGATTTGTGCTTATTCTTTTGGTATGGCTGCTCACTTAAGTAAGTTCATGTGAAAGCATTTCTAATGGGATTATTGCAGATAACCTTTGCAGAAGTGAGAATGTAGAAGCTGGAACACCAAGGAGGTGTCAAATGCAGGGGGTTGCTATACATCGAGATGGGATTCAGTGTGATCCTGTTCTGTAAATAGGTCATGCACTGTGGGAGGTGTATTTAACATTAAGACATGCTCTAACCTACAGTTAAGGAAGAAGTGAATATCAGATCTATTTTGAACAGATGGAGAAACTCTTAGGTGGGATACAGTTACTGGGGACGTTGAACTTGAGGGCACTAACACATGGCTATAATAGCAACAGCCAACCTGCAGTGTCCAGGGAAGCACAGTGGAGTTTTCCATTGAGCTCTCTGTCTGGGTCTGTGGCATGAAGAGGTAAGAAATGTCCCAGCTTTGCAAATAAAAACCAGAAATGGGTATCCAGAATTAAAAAACGCTTTCATACCAAATAGAGAAGGTGTGTGGTCACATCTGTCAGGTTTCTGTTGGATTATCAGTCTGGGCTATGTTTATGGTCAGTTTGATGCAAACGGGGTTCAGCTGAAGTGTGTAATTGCTGAAGGACCAAAGATCACTGATTGGAAGAACATACACCTAAAGGAGTAATTCTGATTTCCATATGTACATTGAAACATGTTGAGATAGAAACTGAGGTAGTTTCTATCTCAATGTGTTTCAGATAGAGAAGAGGTCCTGGCTCAGTCTCGTGGGGAAGGGTGCTACCTCCTGAGTCAGTATTGCTGCTTCGTGTCTCATCTGGAGCCTTTGTTTTGCAGTACTGGCCTGGGCTCCTGGTAACTAAATGGTATGTGACAAGCTCACAACTTGAACTGGTGGGACTACAGACAGAATGATTCAACAGTCTTTTAGAGAGGGAAATGTTGTCAGTATAAAAGTAAGATGCAGGAGAAAGCAATGGTGATGTAAGCAAAACCAGGCTTCAGGTAATTTTATAAGAGGCTTAACGAGAAGCAAATTTTAACCACAAAATTAGGAAAGAGTTTTTCCTACTTGTGATCATGAAAGAGTGAGACCACTCAGTATGAGAAGGGACTAGAGTACCCTCAAACACAAGAAAGAGGGGAAGTGTAAGTTACCATGATCCTTGGATTATTATTACCAAAAGACTTAAGAACAGTACACTGACTGTAGGAAGAAGTGTTTTTAAATGAGAATATAGTTCATAGAAGGCAGTTTAAAAGGAATTTTGGAGGACTTTAATTGTATCATGTGTGTGTGCAGTGACTTCTGGTTCTTAAGCTAAAGTTTTATTGATTTATCCTTTTGTGTTTTGTTTCCTTAGAATGGTCTGTCTAAAACTAGCTAGAATGAGTGACTGCACAACAGTGTTGGCATAAGCATAGAACTAGCAACATGTGTTTTTTAAATATGCTCTGGTTAAATGATACAAATCTCCTGTTTGGGAGGTCTGTTACAAAATATAAGAAATCTTTATAGATCCTCAGAGTCTCAACTGGCATTGATTTGGATCCAGGTTTCCCTAGTAAATATTTGTATTGATTCCTTTGGCCCCTCAAAAGGAAATGACCTCTTTTCTTTTGAAAAGCATGATGAGTTTAGTAAGACTCTTGGACACTGTGCTTATGATCACATGCTGTTAATTTTTTCTCCTTGCTTTTGTTCAGAGTATCCCCAGTACAAGATTTTAGGATCTCTGTCCAACATCCATTTTCTGTCAGTGACAGCATTGCGTGTTCCATTGCCAAGTGCTCAAAGCAGTGACTGATGCTATTTGTTAAAGTATTCGGAGTCCAGCATAGCTGATTTTCTGTATGAAACACATAATAATTGGTAGGACTGAGACTGGAAAAACATAGTGAGTTGATGTCTATTCCCTGCCATTTCAGGACAACGATCTCTGTAATATTTGCCAGTGCTTTGTCCAATTTCTTTGACTTTACTGACAGCTTTTGTGCCATCAGTAAAATATTCTGCAGCTGTAAGAAAATTGTCCTGATATAGTAGGCATACATTTTGTTTTAGAGAACCACCTTACTTCCTAGTTCCTGACTGGGGGCCACCTTGGCACATTATACTATGGGAGTGACTTCCAGCTACTGGGACTGCACATAGGCATTTTACAGGTTTAAATGTGGCATTATCTAAGGTAGAATGGAAGTCTGAATCATTAGCTTAGCTCACGCTTACTGTGATCTGAAAAGAGCTCTTACTACTCTTCCTCTTCCATGTTTTCCTGCTGATGGGTAGTTGTGCAGGGATCTGGTTTAGCACATATATCTAATACATGAACTCTGAAATAGCAGTCATAGCAATGGGGAGTTACAGCAGCCTCCTTGTATCATTCATCACCAAAAGCTTTTTGGGTATTTGTAAACTTTTCCTGTGATGGGTCTGGAAATAGTAAGAATAAAAGAGTTAGAGTGGTCCTGACTCATATGCTTCAATGCATGAGCTCTTATAAAAGGAGTTGGAGGCAGCTGACGCTCTCATCAGGTTATCTGCGCACACAGAGGTGAAGCAGAGCAGCTCTCTGAGGTTGCCTTGAATGTGGGGAACTTTGTATGAGGCAGGTTGATTTTTTTATTTCCTTCTCCTCCCTGTACCTCTCCTAACAGTCACACTCCTTTCTTTCCTAGTGGTGGCAATCTATGACTACACAAAGGACAAAGAAGATGAGCTGTCGTTTCAAGAAGGTGCCATTATTTATGTCATCAAGAAAAATGACGACGGCTGGTATGAGGGGGTCATGAATGGAGTGACGGGGCTCTTCCCAGGGAACTATGTGGAGTCAATCATGCATTACTCGGAGTGAAGACTAGAGGACAGAACGCTGCATCTCCTGCTGCAGGAGCTGTCAGAGATTCCCAGATCTCCACCAGCCTCTGGGGCCCCCTCCAGTCTAACTGAATGAAGGATAACTGTAACAACCACTCTTCCCCCCCTTCTTCCCATCCTCCCCCATTATAAGCCAATAGTGATGATTTGTTTGAACAAATGGCTCTTCCAGCTGCCAGCAGAGGCTATCCTGAACCATCTGATGCTGAATTAAGCTGACACATTCAGATGTAACAAACTCGTTGAGTAGCTGATACTTCACTCCATTTCTGACTTCTTCTGACAGGCTTTGGGATATGTCTTGGAATCCTGTGTGTCCTTGTGGTACTACCCTTGGCAGCAGTGCCTGGCGCTTGGGATGTCCTGGGTGTTTGTGGTGAAGGGTCCACCAGCCAGTGGACATCCCTCCTGTTCCTATACTATGCTCCCATGCAGCTGGAAGAAGTCATGTGCTAGCAAACTGGAATTTAACACAGAGGCGTTCCTGTGACTGACTTCCAGATAGCTGGTTACATCTTTAGCATAAACACTTCTGCAGCTGCGCTGCACATGTAGGCTGACACAGGGGCACACAGAGCTGGCTTTCATTTACCCACCTTTCAGTTTAGACAATTAAAATGGCTGCAGTCCAGAGGACCCCCACCCCCATTTCCCCATCTTTTGAATGCCACCAGTTTGTTTTGTGTTCTGCACTGATGTAAGTGTGCTCCTCTCCACAGCAAGCTACTTACCATGAGTGCTGCTGGCTTAAACAGAACTCGCAGATGCCGTTGACGGTGAATGCAAAACAAAGTTTACAGGTTCTCCTGGGGGCTGTGATCTACTGCTCAAGTCTGCTTGCACCTGCTTGCACTAGCGAAACTTACCCCCGACTTTAGTCTTATGCACAATATAATCTTAAAAATCCAATCAGGTATTGTAAATTGGCTCTTTTGTACTTGATGACTAGATTTGTGTATGTACTGTGAGAGCCCTGTGCAGAGGCAGGACAAACGGCAATTGTTGTCTTCATGTCTGTTGCCAAAATCTCTTCAGTGGAAGTAAAAAGGGCTGTTGTGTGTACTGGTTTCCCATGGAAATCCAAGCAGTAACTAGTAGTAGTCCTAGCTCTTCCCCCAGCCCTCTCCATTGTCTGTTATGAAGAACTAGGTATTCTGAGCTGACTGTAGATCTGAGTGGACCAGATGAAGGCTCTTGTAGCCCCTTGTGTTGCTAGTTTGCTTTTTAATCTAGCCTCAGTTAAAAATGCTGCTCAGTGATTCTGCCCAGCAGATCTGTGTAAAGTGATGGCTGCACTAGTCTGCCCTCAGGAAGGACCAGATGTTATCTTTGAGAAGATGTCATGCATTAACACAGTGAGCTGGGTAAATCTCATTGCAGTCCTGTTAGCCTACAGATTGAGCTGATCCCTGCATTGCCAGCCTCCTGGGCTGGGGCATCTTCCTGAACAACTTCTCTCACCTGGCCAAGTTCCAGCCGGTACCAGCAGTAGCTCCCAAAGGTGTGACAGTGCTGCAGCTGTCTTCTGAGGCCTCTGTGCAGAACAGAGCAGTGCACAAGAGAGCATCGAGGCTGGCGTTGTGACAGGTTTGGCAAGGATGCAGGTAACTGACTCAGTGCCCTTGTTAGGTGATCAGTGCAGTATCAGGGTGGAGGTATAGGTTTGGTGCATACGTGGGTGGGGAGGCACCGTAGCAGCTTGAGATGGAAAGAGGAAACAAACACATGAGGTATGTTTCTATGGAGGGACATGGATCAATGTGATCACCCCTGTGAGCTTGTGGAAGAGTATGTTAACTCCTGTGACAGTGCATACAGAACTAGTTTGGTTGATGCCTACAGCAGGTACATGTTTGAAGAAACTGGTACAAAGGTAAAAGTTACTTTCTTCCCTTTCCAGTCCACTACCTGGTTCTCGGAAAACCTGTGACTTGCAGCAGGACTAGCAGAAGCAGCTATGGTTAGTTTCCTCACCCCGTTGTTTCTCTTGGAGCCAAGCCTGAAAACACAGGTTGTCAGTCACTGGAATGACATTTTCTAGTGTCATAGGGCAGGCTTACACATTTTGCACGGGGAGGCAGTGCTCTCAGCCCAGGTGATGGAGCAGCAGTATTTCACAAGCCTTTGGTGCTCACAGGGTGGCTGTGTTTTCCAGGACTACCAATGCTTTCCTCCTTTCTCTTGCCCTGGGGATGTCTGTGGTAAAGACTTGAGCATGGTACTCAATTGCATCAAGTTAGGGCAGCTTAGTTTCTAAATGAGAGCTGAACCTCTCTTCCTGTGCACACATGCTCCACCTGAGAGGTCATCCATTGTTGAAATGTGTTTTTAACTAGGTCTGTGTAAGAAAGAGCATGTGCTTGAGTGCTTCTGATGGGTGGGTGGGTGGGTATAGTGTGTACCTCCTCTGTGTGTGACACATACCCCTGTCCTTGTTCTTCAGTCAGGCAGTTGTTCATCTTGCAAGTTTTCTGAGTTGTGAGAGCAGAGCAGTGTGAGCACAGCACAGAAGATGAGGCTGCAAAACCTTGAGAGTGGAATGTGTGAAGCTCCTAAAGGAACAAGCCTTGGTCTGAGGGGTTAGTCAGGTCCCTGCTGATAGCAAGTGGAATTGTTTATGCTGAAAGAGTTGCTGTGGATGGAATTTTTTGGGTCACCTCCTGCTGGTTTTATGCTTTATTATGCAGTACTAATGTAAAAAACCTCATTGAAGTTTATGCATAGTTTTTATTTTGTACAGGTTTTAATTTTGTGGCTTGTTTGGGGATGATATGATGTAATGGTCCTAGACCAGGCCAAGGTAAACAGGCTGTGTATATTACTGTTACATAGATTGCATGCTAGTAAAGTCAGTAAGAGTCATGTTTCCAGTTTTGTCCCTTGTACTTCTTCTCTGAAACCTTCTTTGCCCCACTCCTTTTTATTTTACATGCTTACTTTGAAAAGAGGGTGGAGAAGGAAGATGGGAACACTTCGATATTTCAGATAGGTGCACATCTCTTCACTGAGTTCTGCTGGCCACAGCTGAATGTGTTCAGCATCACAGGCTGTTAATTAGCAATGTGTACGCATGAGAGGTGGGGGAAGGAGACACTCCAGAATAGCCCAAAGAATGCTGTATGGCCAAAATGAGTATGATTCTCCCTTTGAGAGAGCTGCCTTAGCCCAGCCAGCTATTTTTATTGTGCACAGAACTCAGTCAGCATCCTCTAGTGGTCAGTCTTGCCTTGGTTTGCTGTATTCAAGATTCTTTCCTTGCTAGGGCCAGCGCTATTAACTACAGCTGCCTCTCTGCCGTGTGTCTGTGCTAGAGGAGGTCCTACGAGTCTGACGCTGTCTAGTGCTGAAGCAGGTTATGTTGATGCCTTCTTTCCAGCCTCAGAGACATGGCTGAGGTGGCATGTGTCGCACCACATTGTTTTGGGGTTTTTTTTTTTGATGTTTCTATGCTAGCTTCACGTTGTTTCTCTCACTGATGCAGCAGAGGGCTGAGAGGGGCAGACCAGGCATGCAGCAAATTTTGTGCTTGGGTATCCTGATGGTGTGCCCATGCTCATGGACTGGAATAGGCACCAGAGCTGAAGCTATGCCTGAAGACTTGCTGGCCTGGCTGGTGAGTGAAGAGCCATTGCTCTCACTGGAGGACAAGAGGTGCAGCACGACCCCAGGGTGGCTGGCAGAGCAGGGGTAGTGTTACCAGGAGGCTGACCATATTCCTGTGACTCAGGTTGTCTTTGTGGTTAGTCAAGCTGGATGTTACTGGCTGTGGCTGGAGATTGCTGCTGGTCTGAACCACAGCTGCCCACAGTGCCAGTAATCTGTGGCAGTGCGGCTTATCAGAGGATGCCAGGAAGCCTTAGATTCAGCTAGTTCATGTTAAAGCTCACAGCTCCTGAGCATTTTACATGCTGTGCTGCTGTGGGTTCTTGGTGACAGACAAAGTTGATGTTTGCAGTAGTGCAGTGTCTGAAATGTGCGACTTTTATCTAGGGTGTTTCAGTTGATCATGAAAAGCAAAGCAGCAGCAGGACTGACGCTCCTCTTCTGGCAAGAAAGGATAGGACTTCATGTGGATTAGCAAACTGGGAGCATTTACAGGGCTTCTCCTCCCAGAGATGGAACAGGACATCATGTGAAACAGGTGCCATTTGTATTGTCTTGCAGGGCAACTTGTTGGAAGCTGCTAGAGGATGCTGTTGGAAAGACCATAGTGCTGTGACTTCTACTGGGAGCAGTACCTGCATTTAGAGTATAAAGTCACTTGAGCACTGCAGCATTTCACGAAGCATTACAAACCCCATGCAGAGTCTTCAATTCCTATGTTGGCAACAGTGGCAGTGAGAAAAGTACAGAACTGTTGCAGTAGCTAAGGCAAGTATTTACAACCCTGATCTCTTAGAGAAGATGGTAGTGTAAACTGAGCACTGCAGGCAGATAAAGAGCTATGGCTCATGGGGCACCACTTTCAAGAATGTGCTGTGCTTACAGGTGCATTCACCTTTTCCACCTTTTAACATCTTGAGTATTGGGCACTGCCACAGTTTGTGGGTAAAATCGCACTACGCAGAAGTCAGAATGGTGCATGAAGGGAACAGTTTGTAGTTGTTTTTTTCTTTCCCCAGTAGCTGAAGTCAGTGTGTAGTAACAGTCCTACTGATCTACTTTTGATTTTGAAACTGCAAGAATAGTGGGACACCCCCCCTCATGTCCATGGGACGGATACTGAAAGCTAGATGCAGCCAAGGTTTGCCAACTGCTGTTACAAAGAGTAATTCACAGACCATGGTGGTTCATTCAGAAAAGCACCCATGTGTTTTGTGCAATGTCCTGCGCACGCAGGAAGTGTTTTTTCCTTTGGTACTCTAAACATACAAGTTTTATTAGCACCCTTGCTTATTACAAGATGTGTTACAAAAAAAGTCAGCAGCAGCCTGTTGTCCAGAGGTAAGCTTACACCCAGCATCCTGCCGAACACCAGCGTGGGGACTGCTGAAATGCGTGCAGTGCATTTGTTCGGTTTCTCTTAAAACCACAGAAGAATCCGACCACTGTTGACTAATGAGGAAGAACTGTGTACAAATTCATTTCCATTACAGCGCCTTGGTAAAGTGCTGACATGTCTGAGATTTTTTTGTAAAGAACAAGTGCTTCTTTTCACATTTGAAAAAGTGTCTTTTGCAACTTGCATGGACAAGTAGTTTCTATGAATTCTCTGGAAGTGTCAGTGTCTAACATGGATTTTGTCCATGCACTTTTTTTCTGAAAGCGAATAACCCCCCCATGGCCCCTGTTTGGTTTGCAGTCAGAGAAGCACGCTGATGCAGTGTCTGAGTGCAGAGCCCACTGTAAATGACCAAGCCCGCAGGACTCTGGGGAGCAGTATGCCACCAGTAATGTTTTATTGTGTGTGCCATTTGAACCACCTTCCAGTGAGTGAAAAACCCAATTTTTAAATTTTTTAATTGTACTTGGAATTAACTGTTGCCGTGTACTAAACCCTCTTGTTACGAGCCCTAAATAAAAAGAACAAAGCACACGCTATGTGTTCTGTGAGCGTGCCACTGCCGAGTCACGATGCTTGTCTTTGGCTGCAGGCTTTTCAACACAGCAAGGCCAGAGGCAGTTGCTTGTATATGCAGGAAGCCCTATCCTAGGGGAACTATAAGCGCAGCGCATACTTCCCACAGCAAAGGTATGAGCACTTCAGCAGCTCCTCCCTCTACATCTGCATGACTGCTCATTTCCTGTCATCACCACTAATGTAACACCTCCAGTCCCCGGTGTAAAAGCTGATGAGTGATGCAGGGCCAGCATGCAACTGTACCCCAGGAGGAGGAGAACAGAGCCAAATCCCCTACAGTGGACCCGGGAGCGGGGCTGCAGCAGCACTTACCAGCCATCAGCTGTTCCTGCATGAGCAGAGCATGAACTCTCTCACCAGAGAGAGAACAAGAGCAAGGACAGGACTCTGCATGCCTGAGGGAGGAGGCAGATGCGAAAGGTGAGCCTTCAGACCAGGTCCTCTTTTGACCTGTGACTGGTGTGCACCACCATGTTACAGGTACAGCCAGCTCTGACCCATGGGAAAGTGCTATGCAAAGGAACAATAAAAAGCAATTTTATTGAGAGTGAGCATATAAATTGGCAACCTGCAGGCCATCAGGTACCTGATCCCAACACAGGGGAACCACCGATGCCCTGAGAACACAGTATGGGTTCTGCCCTCACAAAAAAAAGGAAAATGGCAAAACAGAGGATTAAACCAGATTATTAAATTTAACTACATCTTTATTGGATTGTGCATATTCCATTATAATGTTCTATATTGGGTACTCTATAACGTAGTATTTCTTTCATCCTCTCCCATGCTTAAAAAAGTATATTTATACATATATTTATATATATTTATAATATGGCAAAGCTCCCCCCAACCTGAAGCTATCAGTCTAAAAGAGCTTTGATTTTTCTTTTTGGAAAGGGAAGAAGAGGGGAGGCAATCCCACTGACAGATAAAATGTGCAATTTTCTTTTTAAAGCAGTAAACATGAATGTATTTACAGCACTCAGCACAAGTTTGCTGCACAGACAAATCATCATTGCAATGACACTTTTTCTTACTTTTGCATCCCCTGTATTATACAGAACATCACCAGCAGCTGCTAATAGTGTAATCCATAAACCAAACTGCTGCTCCAGTTAATGCTGGGTCCACCGCAGTCTACTAGAAAGGAGACCTAAGATTACAACTTGTGACAAAGCATTCAGTTTTCCTTTTAGAAGTACAAGCTTTATAGGGAGGGAGCCTTGGGCACAGGTTTGTTTGCTAACCTTAACTTCCCTTTGTCCCTGCCTGGCAGGTGGGTGCCCACCTGCCGGTGCTAGTTAAAGGCAGGAGATACACAACAGCCAACAGAGGCTGCTGCAAGCACATGGAAGTACCTGGAATTTAGCTTTGAATGCATCTTTGGCATCTTGGGAAAGGTGGGATGAAACTGTTTTCCACTGTAGGGAACAGCTGGTTCAATTTCCAACTCTCTTAAAATACATGTCACCTTTGAGCATTTAAAGGAGGGGGTATGCATTCCAAAATCTGTTACTGAAGCTCCATCTCACTCATTTCCCCAAGTCCCTGCCACAAGGGATGGTGCATACAGCACTAGTTCCTCCTGTTCCTCTAATGTCTCTTTCTAGCTCTCTTCATACACACGTCTGATGACCAGAGAGCTCCTACACAGCACCTTAGAGCACCAAATAGCCATCAAATGCTGATGCATCAAGTGCAAATCAATTAGTTTACATTTGCAGTTTAGTGTTTTAAACTTCTCAAGATTAAGAGAGCCTGGGGCCTCACTGGCTCACAGAGATCAGAGTGCACTGACCCCCGCACTGTAACACTGGTTTTGTCAAGTCTTCATGGGCATTTTCTTAATTGAAGAAGAAAAGTAATTCAGAAAGAAAAATTACTCAACTTTAGACAAACTTACAATTCCAACATACAGGCTTAAAACCCACCAGCACATTACAGAAACTAACCCTTGTAGCGTTAAATCCTCTCTGGTTTGGATCCATCCTGATTGATTGTGCGAGGGAATGCAAAGCCAGGAGCCACAAATGGGCTGTGGGAAAACATCTCCCGCAAAGATGATTCCCATCACGTCCAGAGGAGGAGTGCTGTTTGAACAAGTACATAACCTACACCTTAACGGTGGAAAAAAGGAAGAAACAAAACAAACTCACATGTTCTGGCTGCATCATCACTACCTTCTGTCAGGAATTTATACTGCTTTCTTTCCTGGAGTGCAGCTGATTTCAACATGATTCTGTATTTGACGTGATACTCACAATAAGACCCATAGAATTTTAGTTTGAATAAGAAACAAATGTACCTGCAGTGATACCACTGAAGTAAAACAATTTAGTTCCATGCAGTATTCTATCACAACCAGATTTCTCTTTTGCCCTTCTGTTGCTTAAATGGCACTTTTGGTTTCTTTAAGCTGTGGGAAAAGTAATTTTAACTGGGGGAAAACTGGCCACACTGTCTCTGAGCTGATTTATCTGGTTGCTTAAGGGCACAGAAAGAAGAAATAAGAAAACATTTCAATGTGCAAGTCCGGAACAGTAAATCTTAAAATGCACTTGTTGAAAACACTGCTCCCTCTCCCATCAGACCTGAAGCCAAAGGGATCCAGGTGCCTTTGCTTTGTTTCCCTGATGTGTCAGTCAGCCTCTGTTGCCCTGCAGGAAACTGTTCAGGAGAGGAGCTCTTTGGCTTTGAGGTCATGCACCAAGTTGAGCAAGCAGTGGTGGTTTCCTGTAGGAGCAGAGCAGCAGCTTTCCTCTTCCACAGAAAATAGCAGATTATTATTTTATTGTGAGATTTGTGCCTAATCTCCTCCCTCACCCACAGTTTTGAACGACTGAACAGAACCCCAGCACATCCACCTCGAACACGGTACCTGGGGTTTGTTCAGAACCAGACTTCTTTGGGGTTTGGTAAATAGTTTCTCTTACAATCTTAGTGCTTCTGCAAGAGCCTTGTTTTCCCTTCCAAAGCAACTCCCCAAGACCTGAAGTACAGTCAAAAGTGTCTGAGAAGACCGGCTCCCTGCTTTGTACACCTGCGCTGCAGGTACAGAAACCCGCCAGAACAGGAGGCACACTGGTGCATGGCAGAGAGGGAATGAGCACCAAATCTGTTTCAGATTAATGAACACAGCTGCATGCTCTCAGCTGCCCCTGTGGCAGCACGGCTTTCCCCAGCACCCTGACCTTAACAAGTGTCAAAGGGCAGCTATGCTTCATCATTTAACACAACAGCTGTACGCTCTCAGTATTTCAGGATCAAAGCATCTGCTACCTTTATGTCCAGAGTATGAAAGCTCAGCTCTTACATGCTCATTTTAACAGTGCCAAAAGGAAGCAGAAAGCTTCTTGCAGTGTGTGTGAGATCTGGTCCCTCAGTTTTCTGACTTAAATAAATGTAACGGTGCAATTATGAGACCAGTGCACACAGGGGAAAATAACTTACTTGCAAATAAGGCATAAATAGTTACTGTCACAAAAGCAGTAAACACATTGGAAAAGCGAGTTACAATGAGGGGTCTCATAAGCTGAAAAGGCAGCCAGGTTGCCAAAATTTCAGTGCTCAGCTGAGAGCACTGTATCATTACTGGCTTAGGAAGCAAGATGCAACAAGAAGCAATACAGGGTGCCACCTTTGCTGATGCTTCTTATTTTTGCTTCAAACTTAAGAAAGAGTTAGACTTCTGTCTCCCAGCAAGCTGTGCAGCAGCCTGCAGTAGTAGCATGGATTCACTGTCTAGGGAGAGATACTGGGTGATGAACTTGGGCACAGGAAAATGAGAACAAAGCTCAAATGCCTTTGAAGAGATTGCACTTGAAACATTGCTCTGCTGAGTCCAAAGCCCAGAGGTACCCACCCTGAATGAACGGAAGCAAAAGGGCTGGAACTAACACACACCAGTGGAGCTGTCCTGGGGGAACAGATGGTGCAAGCAGGATTCCATGGCTGCTCTCATCCGGAAGTACGCTGCATCAGCCCGGGGGTGTCCCTTGCCAGGGAGCCAGAGAACTCGGCCACTCACCTACCCTGGGTAACAGCTGGGGAGTTTCGGCTCCAGCTCTGCACCTCTGCCTCCACGGTGGGTGTGAGCCCTGGAGCTGTGTACAGCACAAAGCAGCAGGAGGACCAGTGTTGAAAATTACAGCACCATCAACTGCACTGTAGCTCAGCAACCTTCCTGTGGAGCTGCGTCAGCTACAATGAGCATGCTTAGATCAACAATGCAAATGCTTTTAAGGACACTTTATAAGCACAAAAATAGTAGAAATAAAACTTTGTGAACAATTTGAAAGATACAGAAAAGTGCCTTTCCATAGCAGTGCTTAAAAAATGCACACAATGCTATATACTCTTATTGCTCAAATAAACTAGTTCGAAATAGTAAAATGATTTCCAGAGGTGCTGAACCAGATTTGTAAAAAATCATGAGACATCAGCAGAGACAGCACCATTCATTTATCTCTTTTCAAGATGCACTTATTTAAAACTCTATAGTTACAGCTGGGGCATTATTACCCTCTGATTAGCAAAGCTTTTTCCTATTCATAAAGTACTCAAAGACATTATCTTACTATTTAGAGTTCTTTAAAAAACCACTCTGTGAAAACAAACAAACAAAAGAAGGCATGAGGGATGCTGTCACATTACTTCTTAAGTCTATCAGCCTGGATTACTCTAATGAGAGGTAAGTTTACATCTTTGTTACACACTTGAGGATACTGTCACATCAAGCAAGCTACTTCCATTGTTTCAATCTTTGGGGGAAGGAAAACACTTGAAACTTGGTTTTGGAGAAAAAGTAAACCAGCAGAGAAATCATTTGCCCTCTGAGCCCTGACAGTGTCCCCATGCTGACAAGGGAAGATGTAACAACCAACGATGGAGCAGGTACAGTCCAAGTATTTTAGTTCCTTTGCAAAGGTTGTGTACCACTACCCTGTAATGAACACTCATGGTACGTAAGACCACTTACATCAGCTACACTACGTTATCGCAATGTCCGGATACATGGCTAAGACTGTACGATCAGAAACTACTCAAGTATAAGAAAAAAGGCTCTAGCACTTGGTCTGGTGATCGGCTGTGCGTCAGTGGCAAGCAAAACCCAAAGCAAATACAACAGTGTACTTCCTACTCATATGGGCCCTTAACTTATTAGCACAAGTTATTGCCGCTCAAGGTTGTGGGTTTTTTAGTCTTCTCCCTTGACTGCTACAAGTACAGCTTTGTAAATAACAGGTTTATGCATTAGTTGCAGTCTCCGGCAGGTCTAAGAAAAGAGTGAGAATTCCCACTGTGCTGGCCTTGGGGGTGGTGGTCCATGAGAGAATGAACATGAGCTGGCTTCAGTGCGCTCTTGCATCCCAGAAAGCCAACAGTCATCAAAAGGAGTGTGGCCAGCAGGTCAAAGGAGGTGATCCTGCCCCTCTACTCTGCTCTCGTGAGACCTCACCTGGAGCATTGTGTGCAGTTCTGGTGTCCTCAGTGTAAAAAGGACATGGAGCTGTTGGAACAAGTCCAGAGGAGGCCACAAGGATGATCAGGGGACTGGAGCACCTCCAATACAAAGGCAGGCTGGGAAAGTTGGGGCTGTTCAGCCTGGGGAAGAGAAGGCTGCATGGAGACCTCATAGCAGCCTTCCAATATCTGAAGGGGGCCTCTAGGGCTGCTGGGGAGGGACTCTTCATGAGGGACTGTAGTGACAGGACAAGGGGTAACGGGTTCAAACTTAAACAGGAGAGGTTTAGATTGGATCTAAGGAAGAAATTCTTTCCTGTGAGGGTGGCGAGGCACTGGAATGGGTTGCCCAGGGAGATTGTGAGTGCTCCATCCCTGGCAGTGTTCAAGGCCAGGTTGGATGAAGCCTTGCGTGACATGGTTTAGTGTGAGGTGTCCCTGCTTATGGCAGGTCCTTTCCAACCCTAACGGTTCTATTACTCTATGAAATTACCACTGCCCAGTCTCTGAAGGGGAAATTTCCTGACAGCTTCTAATGAATTACAAAAACTTTCTTCAAATGTTCCCACAAACTTGTTTTGTGGATAACCCACCAGGCACAGACCAGGTGAGATGCACGCAGTGTACACTTGTGCAAGAACGTAACGCTCTACACAAACCTACCTTCTCGTTCACGGAAAGAATTACATGTACAAGCGATGTATCAGCGCGTGTCAGCCCTGGGGGTCAGCCTCGATTGCAGGAGTCCTGGCAGCTTTCAGAAGGGGTTAACACAAATATATTTATCTTGAGCCACAGAAAGAAGTGATGAAGCCTACTAGAAAGTCAGAATGTATAATGGATTGGAATAATACGTATTTATCCTATTTATGGCATGGACAAATAACCTTGAAATGATTTGTAGCAGTGTCTATTTTTTAAATTATTTGGAGGGGAGGGGGAGGCTCTTTATAGTATAAATATATTTCACTCCAGCCCACTATATATAAAATCTCAGAACATAACTCATTCTCAGTAGTATTATGACCAGAATGTTTTGGTATGTTGCATCTGTACTTTTCAATCAATGGACAATGTACAGTTATGCAGAACACTTCAGCTCTGCACCATTTACCCACCACAAACTGCCAAGAGGTTTGTGGGGTGTGTTTTGTTTGTTTTTCTTGCTTTCTTTAAAGTGCCCCCTACACCTTCGTCTTTGTGGCAATATGTGACTGGTTACAGAGTCCGATTCCAGATGAGATAGAGACTGAATCAATAAATACGGCTCTACAAAAACATTCTGGTTATCTTCTGTAATTGCGACGAAATATATCACAATATATTATATACCTACACTTATAATACATGCACAAACATGTCTCACGTGGACAGACACTACAAAAAGTTATCTCCCCCCCTCCCCTAAACGCAGAAAATGTAAGAAAAATGAGGGTTTGGTCCAATCTGTATGAAGGGTAACAGAAAATGAAAGGGTAAGTTAATGCTTCTCTACCCACCTTCCCCAATCAAATATCAACACCCCAAGCCCCCAGCTTTTTTGGCCTAGCCATGAAAGGGGAATGTCTTTACATTTACCCTTAGCTACAGTTTGAGATCACCTCTTTTGATGGGGCTGTCATCTACATCCCCACATCCTCTCCAAGTGCGCCAAGATCAGAGGTCGGCCGATCACGGAGCGGCCCACAAGTCACGGAGAGCACCGGCCCTGGGGAGGTGGTTACCAGTCTCGTGACAGCTTGGTGTTCTGATCCCTTTTGGGAGGCGCAGGGGGTGGCCCCCTCCGTAACGTTGCATAGCCGGGTAAATGACCTCCCCCAAAGCTGCTTGTCTTCTGCTGGTCTGCCAGCAGCTCCGGTGGGGGCGGAGGCAGGGCCATGTCGTCCATGGTGGCTGTGGGCTCTGTTCTGGACATCCGTGCAGAGGAGAGGGAGCCGTGCCGGGTGATGGATTTCCGCTGCAGCGTCCGGTTGAGGTCTGCCAGGAATCCCGGCTGAACGCTAAGGCTGGACTTGGGTGAAGTGGGCACCTGAGGGGCAGCTGATCCCGGTGGCTCTGCCACCTCCGCCTGCGTCAGTCGAGTGCTGTCATTCCGCTTGGGGCGTGTGGGTGGTGGGGCCTTTTTCACAGGTGGTTTGGACCACGCCTGAGGCTGGGGATTGACAACAGCGACTTTTGGGGAGGTGCTGCCTGAAAACACGGATGGGATCTCCACCGGGGGCAGAGGAAGATCTATTTCAGGTGGTGGCGGTGGAAAGTCTGAATCAGACGGTGGCGAAGGGAATTCAGCCACAGGTTCCTTCTCAGACACACTCGGAGCAGGAGCCTTGGCTGGGATCCCTCCTTGTGGAAGGATGATGGGCAGGCCCACCCCAGAGAGGTTGAGCTTTCCTGGCTTTGGAGGGGCTGCAGGAGGCAATGACTCCTTGGAAGGAGACCCTGACGGCTCCGGTGGGTGTGCAAATTTGCTGACAAGGCGGTCCACTGAAGGTCTCTTGGACTCATGGTACTCAGTGGAGCTGGTGGACTTGATGCTGGAGTTTCGCTGAGGTGTTGGAGGTGGTTTCTTCCCTCCAGGGCTTGATGTCTTGCTGGTCTTTTTGACTGGAGACCCTGATCTATCAGGGGGGGGAGAACCTGCAGAGGAAGCTGGGGAAGGAGGTGGAGGAGGAAACACTAAGCTGCTCTCTGGTGGAGGAGGGGGGAAATCTGGTGAGGGAGCGGAAGCAGGCTGCCATTTGGGCTTTGCCTTCACTGCTGGAGGCGACTGCGGAGCCGCGCTCAGCGGAAGGGGTTTTAGAGGCTGGGGCTCGGTGGCAGGCGGGGCGGGCGGAGGTGGGAACTGGCTAACTATCTGTTTCACCACGGATGGCACCGGGGACTGAGGGGATGGAGGAGGCTTCACAGAGAAACTCTGCTGCTTGGGGAGCGTGGGGGGAGGAGTAGGGCCAGGAGGGGCTGGGGGCAGCGGTGGCACCTGGGGAGAGGTGACACTTGGCTGTTTCTTTATTGCAAGGGGCAAGGGGGCTGGCACAGGGGGGGTGACATGTGTGACCCCTGGTGACACTGCCTTCCCGCTAGGCTGCGGGGGGAGCGCTGCCATGACAGGCTTTGGGGGAGCCTGAGGTGGTGGCGGGGCAGGCACGGGCGGTGGCGGCGGCGGCAGTGAGGAGGCGGCAGCGGCCTGGCTTACAGTCGGTTGAACCTGGTGGATTTTGGGGGGTGGCGGTGGCGGTGTGAACTGCGGCACACAGGGGGCACAAGGGGCCGGCTTCAGCTGCGCCATGGCGGAGCCCGGAGTGGGAGGCGGTGGCGGAGGCGGAGGGGGCGGCATGACCCCGTTGGGGGGCACAGGGATGTGAGGCTTCCCCGCGGGCGGGGGGCCCTGCAGTGCCGCGGGGGGCTTGGCGAAGGGCCCGCCGTGCTGGGCGGCGTTCTGCAGCCTCGTGATGGTGCTGTACTTGACGAACAGCGGGGCGGCAGAGCCCGCCGATGGGGCCGCCTGGCTGGGCAGGGGGGGCGGGGGCGGAG
>NDXB01000059.1:0-35017 GCA_002631895.1 Agapornis roseicollis
CAAAACACCAGCTACTAAAGAGAAGAAAAACTGACTGCAACTGCTGAACCCAGGACACAGAGGCACTCAGACAATCATAAGGAGGAAATGATAGAGATAAAAGAAATGAAACATTCTGATCTTCCAGGATTGCACTTTATTGTACTGTATACTTTGTTAGTTGTTTATAACCCCTCTTCAAAGAATGATAGTCAACTCCACTTATTTGGAGCTTGAGTCTGCTTGAGCACTAGTGTTGGGTATCACAGTGAGATAGGAAAGGGTCTAAGAACAGCCAGATAAGCTTGTCAACTTGCACATTGTGAATGTGTATGCATTTTTGTTCCACAGTCTCCTATACCTCTTACACTATAGTTTTATTTTAATGCATGATCTTCTACTCTGTTGTCTGTTTTGACTAGCAGCCCCTCTAAAGCACTGAAGTCCTGCCTTATTTCCTAAGGAATGTTGAAATGGATACATTGAGCAGACTTACTAAGTACCTAGTGATTTTTAACACTGTGAAGTATTTGTAAATAAAGATAAAATTGAAAACAGAACAATTTGAAAAAATATTGCAAATATATATTAAAAAAAAAAAAAAAATCGAAACTGATCCAGCATGGTACAAGTAATCTAGCAACACCTCAAGTGTAGGCACAGAAGTCAGAGGAAAGGAGACCTCACTTTTCCTGTTATTGACAGCCTGAGCAATTCTGTCTGAACAGAAACATGCTGTATAAAATAGCTGTAGTTCATATGTCTGCATTTCTATCTTTTAACTCAACCTTTCTTTTTTGTTGTTTTTTTCACAAGTTCTCCAGTATTATCTAAAACTAATATCTAAATAACTTATTTCGCAAGAGACAAAAATAGAGAAAAGCAGACATATCAAAACAAAAGCCTCCAATTAAGAAACTGGATGTCTGATAGCTTAAAAATGTTGAAAACACAATGGATTTTGAATTCTGTTGTCACCACAACACTTACGTAGCAGTAACTTAAACTTTGTGTAATCAACAGTACATATCAGAGTTTGCAATTGCCACTAAGTGAAAAAGGCTGTCCTGTGCTGCCAAGCATCGCCCTTGTGATTTAACCATCTTTGCTACACAGCACCAGGTAGTTCTTTTATATGCCTTTCAAACAAAATCATACTTCAATGAGAGATCAAAAAGATGGGTATCCCTCAAACTGTAATTTGCACATATGGTTCTACACTACCAAAAAGAGAAATCAGTCTCCCTGAACATTAGACTTCAACTTGTTCATGTTTTATTGCAGAAACATGTTTAAATTTTTACTAATATTTTAGGTTTCCCCCTTTGTTTTACAAAACATGTTTCTGGTTCTAGCCATGACTCAACATACTGTTAAAAATAATCCTGTCCCAGTATTTCTGACAAACACCAAGAAATTCTAAAAACTTCTGTTCTTGCAAGCTCTCCAGCTAGATTTGTTGAAACAAGATTCCAATACATTTCAGATAAGCATAGAGATTTCAGTTACAGATCTGAAATACTAAAGTACAAATCATTCCTGAATCATTCCCCAATCACATCAGTCTCAGGTGAAAGGAATTTATCTTTTTTTATTATTATTATTTTATTTTTTAATAAAGAACATATCATAGGATCTCATTTCTTGTATTAGAGAAAAAAATATTTTTACATTGTTATGCTGTTCTGGTAAGGATAAAGTCTAAATACTGTTCTATGTAATGTGTCAGAAACGAGCACTTCCAAGTGCCTGTGGGCAACCCTTCTGCGGTGGCAATTGTTTTGCTCATACAGCAGCTGAATGTAACAGAAAGGTCTTGCTCTCTGCTGTTGGCTTTGGCTGTTTTCCCATTCAGTTTTCTTATCCTCTTTTTCTTCATAGAGTTGTATTTTGGAAGCTATAGGAAAACAAGGCAAAAGGAAGAACCAAAGATCTGGTACCAATGCTGCAGTAACAATAGGCATTGTTACCATACAGTGATTGTTGAGTATTTCTATTCTTGTTCCTTATGACAGGATCCAGGGAAAACAGAATAAGCAGCAGGGGTTTTTTTAAAGTCAGTATTTTAAAATGCTTACCTTGTTTTCATTTGCCCTATATTTGTTTCCAGGGAAATGGAAGGAGAAGCCAGAACAAGTTAACAGAGCAGTGATACAAGCAAATGCACAGGCTTTCTATTGCTGCCTTCTTTCCTGTTTTTGTAGCTCATGAAGTCACAGTTAACAAGGCCCCTGACAGCTTAGAATGATGCAAACAGCTTAGAATGATGCAAAAATGAATATAGTTTTAGACAATATTTACATGCACATAAACTGAAGGGAGTTGGCAGTACAGGTGGTTCTCAATATGGAGGTTTTAGCTGGCCATAAACTGGGGGATGGAGTTTGAAATAGAGCATGTGAGCCCAAGAGATAATATTATGGTGTGTAAGTAAGCGTAAATTATAGCAAAATAGTATTAAAGACTCTTCCATGAAGTACAGGACAGAGAAAGAGGAACAGCATTGCGGATTTAATTATTTATTACTTCCCATATAATATCTGCTCTCCAGATGTCTCCAGGCTAATCAGGAGAATGTTGTTTCATTTCCTCATCTTTGGTGAACTCAGTGTCTCAGATAAAATATAGGAATTTATGGCAACTTGACCAGTTCGGAGTTTGCTGAATTTTCAAAGGAAATGCAAGCTTAGGAGTTACTTTGTGATGTGTGCTGCGTGGTGTGTACAGCTTAACAAGGTCAAAAATTACACCTACAACATTGCTCTTAGAATACACACTGAATATTAACAGAACTGCTTAGACATTATTTTACTGAAGAAACATTTTCCTGTTCAGAAAATGTCAATCTGTCAAAAGAAAAAAAAAAAAACAAAAACCAAAAAAACAAACAAACAAACAAAAAAAAAAATCTATGCTGCATTTTATTCTGTAATCAAGGGTTCTATACAGAATAGCTATTTGTTACCCCTATCTGCTCCTATCTGGTTTGGTTATGGGAATTTAGCTGGCATTATGTGTTACACTGCACAATTATACAAATTTAAGTCAGCTCTAAACCACGGTGGGTAATAATTAAAATGTGGCCAGTTTGGGGGGGTTCCATGGTTCTTGATGTGTGTATGTACACACACAAACACACACACACATATATATAGATATGGTACCTAAATATATATACAAATATGAAAAATGTGTAAAGAGAATCTTTAAACAGAGAGGACTATTTGCTCTCAATATGGACTTCAAATTTTGATCTTCATTGATTACTATTGAGTAAGATTCATTCCCAGTTTCTGAAGGCTAAATTCTGCCTGACATGAGGAAGTAACAATGATGGGATCAAAGTTACAAAATGGAATGCAAAACAACATGATCTCAGCTGCAGTAACTAAACCCATGTGTCAGTCTCCTTGTTAAATGTCAGAAATAAATAGTTATCCAAGCAGCAAAAGTGCTTAAAAATGTTATCTGAATCCCCACATAACAACACTGTATAAATCATGATCAGACCTCTTCTGCAGCACAAAAATCCCTGGAGTTTTGTGAAGCTTCTTATCATGTTATCCCAGAACTGCTGCTTTCACAAGTACCTTTTCTAGGGAAATATTGATTTGCAAGTAGCTAATAAGTGTGATTCACACAATCAGGTTTCTAATTTATGGATCATATCTTCTGTTATTTGCATCTATGATTATGTTAACTAGCTTTGCTTCTCCCATATATATTATGCTGTATTTCAAAGCTTCAGTATTTATACATTTTAAGCATGTCAAAACTTCAGTGTTTATATATTTTAAGCAAAAAGGGTTTGACATAATTTTCTTCCATCTTTTTGACTTCAGTAAATTCACTTCATTTCCATGTATAACAATAGAAGTATATCCTGTGAAAGGTAAGAGACCCTCAGACGTCCCCAAAGCTAAATCCATTGCAAAGCAGGCAAATCTGGAAATGTGCAATAATTCATTTTATAGTCCCCTTGCTAAAAATCAGCATTGGCTTGTTTTTCCTCTTACCATAGTATATATATACTTCCAAACTTTATTCACTGGAATAAATTGATGTTCCAGTCCTGTGCCTCTTTTGTTTCGTATTGTTTTCTTTGAAGGAATCCAACCACTCTGCAGTAAACAAAGAGGCAAAACTGTAATTAAAAATCCAGAGAATTTCAAACTATTAAAGTGTTTTTTTAGCTTAAGAGCTTACTGACACACATTCTTTAAGCTCCAATTTTAACTTTGTGAAATGTAATTTAAAAAGCCACTAAAACTAGTCTTCCAAGTGTCCTCACACACAGAGCTCAATCAAGTTGCAAGAAAATACTCCAAACAGACAAGATGAATGACTAAAAGACAGATAAGACTGAAGCCTGTTGTAGCTGTGGTAGCAGCCAAACCAGGATCAAGCAATGAGCAAACTTTTGCAATCTAAGTACAAATGACCTAAATGCACAGTGAACAAGTTTATCACAACAAGCATATGATATTTTTTTTTTAGTTATTTTTATAGTTGAAAATTTCTTTATAGTTTGAAAATTTCTTTATAGCTTGAAAATTTTACTAAGGACAATTATATGTCTGGTTAGCAATTCTGTAGCACATTTCTGAGTTCAGCTTACAGTATTTCAGTTTTCTACAGAGGATGCTCACCTCACTCAGTCAGATTAGGTAGTTAAATATCATGGATATTTAGATGGATGGAGGAGAGAAACATCTAATTTTCTCTCCAAGCCAGACACAAAGTACAGAGAGAAAAGAGGCACTTAGATAAACATACATATATAACATTTTCTGTTTCTAGGATTTGGGGTTCTTTCCCTTTATCTCAGACCAGCTTAAGCATTTACCTGAGCTGACAGATTTTCTTGCTAGGTCAAATAATTATATATTAAATGAAGTTATGCCTTACTTTATATGTACCTCCCCAGAACTGCATTCTCAAAGTAAAAAGGAAAGAAACCAGTAGTATGTTTTCATATCTAAGTATTTGCCTGAAAATCATTAAGTACTGTACAATGAGAGATAACAGGAATTGGCTTGTATTTTAACTGAACTGTATCTCCCTCTCAGTTTTCTACATCTTCTTGAACATTCTGCCTTTGATTTAGTTGTAATGCAATGTGACAAGATAGCCACCAGCCATGAGAAGCTAATCTAAACTAGCAGTTTCAAATGGAACAGTATTTTGCAAAATATGCTTAAAAATGCATGCAAAGGTTCAGAGACAATGTGCCACCTTTATTGCTTGTAATCAAACTGCAGTGAGCAGAAGCATCCTCATATCCCCATATGACATAGTGCTATATTCCTTTGAACATCTCTTCATACATCTATGTCTAAGGCAGAAATATCTTGTTCCCAAGCCATTAATAAGTAGAAGATTGCCATTTCAAATTTTAATCTTCAATATAGTTATAATTTATGAACTTCTTTTCTTTTTTAGCTCAGCAGCAGGTGTGGATTCCATATGGTGCTGTGGTCACAGATGGCCTTGACAGTGGCAGGTGCATGGAACAATATGTGGTAGTGGAAGACAAAGCTGCAGGTGCCCAAGACAGATGTAGGCTCTTCTTTCTTCTCAAGATAATAGACTCAGTGATGACTATTGTAGTTGTGAAACAAAGATTAGGGTTCACTTAATGCTTTCTTCTCATGTTCCTCAAATGCAGTGAAGGTTGGTAGGGATATATAGTGTTGTTACTACCCTACAACAATTCTGAGTCACAGAATTATAGAATCATAGAACATCAACTTGGAAGGGACCTTGAGGATCATCTGATCCAACTTTTTTTGTCAAAAGCACAGCATACACAAGAAGGCCCAGCACCCTGTATAGCTGAATCTTAAAAGTATCCAACATTGGGGAATACACCATTTGCTTAGGGACATCATTCCAAGGCTGATGGTTTTCACTGTGAAAAATTTTCCTCTTGTGTCCAACTGGAATCTCCCCAGGAGTAACTTGTACACACTATCCCTCATCTTTTCCATATGACCCCTTGAAAGTAGGGAATCTCCATTTTCTTTGTAGCCTCCCATCAAATACTAGAACACAGTGCTAAGGTCTCCCCTGAGCTTTCTTATCTTCAGGATAAACAGGGTTCTCTCAGCATTTCCTCATAGGGCAGGCTTCCCAGTCCTTTGAGCATCCTTGTGGCCCTTCTCTGGACCCTCTCCAGATTGTCCACATCTTCTTTGTACAGTATTCCAGGAGTGGCCTGACAAGCACTGAGTAGAGTGGGATAATAACTTCTTTATCTCTGCTGGTGATGCTCTTGCTGATGAAACCCAGCATCCTGTTGCCTTTCTTTGACAAAGCTGCATACTGTTCTCGCACACTGCGCTTGTTGTCCACCAGCACGCCCAGATCCCTTTCCACAGAGCTTCTCCCCAGCCAGGCAGATCCCAGTCTGTGCTGCACTCTTGGACTGTGTTTGCTCAGGTGAAGGACCTTACACATGTCCTTGTTGAACTTTATAATGTTCTTATTAGCTCACTCTTCCAACCTATCCAGGTCATCCTGCAGAATGTCTCTCCCTCATAAAGAATCCACTTCCCCACTCAGTTTAGTATTGTCAATAAACTTCATCAAGGTACACTCAGTCCCATCTTCCAGATAAGTTATGAAGATATTAAGAAGCACTGGGACCAGTGTTGATCCCTGGGGGATCCCACTAGTGATAGGTCAACAGTGTGAAAAGGAGCTATTCATCACCAACATCTGTGTGCAGCCTGTCAGGGAGTACAAGAACACTATCAGATCAGGACATCACAAAAGTGTTTAATAGCCTTTCCTATTACCTCTACTTAATGGAACTTGTACTTCAGTAAGGATTTAAGCCTGAAACATATAATGTAGTTATTATATTCAATATCTGCTTAGAATTGAACTTCAATGAACGTCCATAATACAGAAGTCCTCTGACTTCTCTATTGCTGACAGAAATGTAATAAAACTGCTGTTGATATCTCTGTAAGAAAGGAATGGATTAAAAAAAAAAATGCACAGTTTAAAATTTGATGTTGATGTATTTTGTCTTGATTCAAAAATTGCTGATATTAAGAAGGAAAACTCCATTCTTTCTTGAGCCAAGCCATTTCTGATTAAAGCATTTTACAGTTTGAGTTATTACGTTAAAAAAGCCCAAACCCAAAGTAGAATAATTTGACTGATTAACCTGTAACTCATTTCTTTTCTTTATCAGATTACAACAGCTCAATACCACTAATGATATTGCTCTATTTATTTTCATAAAATAAAAAAAAAATATTTTTGTTTTGTAAAATAAACATTTATCCCTAAATACTTTTGTAGTGGGGAAGCAACATTTCTTCACTGCTCTATTACATTGTTCATTTTTAATTCAGACAGTTAAGCATTCATCAGACAAAATCTAGTGTAAACCAATCAGTCACACTCCAACATCAGTATGACGGCAAATGCCTTTATTCTCTGACATACTGTCACATTGCTTACAGCAATGAATTTAGTCACCTTTGCAAATGATTCTTCATGGACCATGTCTTGCCCAACTAAAATTAACTGGTTTTAGTGGTAGGGGGGGAAGAAAAATATTATAAAAACCTATTTACAATAATTGGAAAAAAAAGACTTCAGCTGGTTTCTATTTTCATTTCCAGTCTTTCTTGCCTGCAAAATTCACAAGAAAACAGAGTTATCTGTTACTACTGATATTTTTTTTCTGCAAAATTCACTTTTTTGTGATATTAGAACAAAATTAAGATAAAACAGGATGATAGAAAAATCATTAAAAATAATTATTCCCTAAAAAAACTATGTCCATGAAGATGCAGTATTTAAGGACCAATTCTCCACATCAATAACTGTGTAAAATAAAAATTAGATAAACATTACAAATTACAGCTCAGAAGCCAGGCCACCAAAGCTCCTGTGCACCCTTCTAGCTCCTTTGACATACACAGCCTGTGTGCATGTAAAAAATATTTTCTTGAAGGATTATATTCTTATTATTTATTACCAAATTATTATTACTGATGCTAGGAAGGGAATGTCTGTGTGTGTCTTTTTGTTGGGGAGATAACCTTCAGACCTCAGCTAGTGAAAATCTGAGAAGCATGGCTGATGGTTTAAGCATTAAGCTTAAACCCATCATCATGCTCATAAATTAAGAAGTAGTGTTTTTCTTTAAGTAAGAAGAATCAGTGGGGAAAAAAGAAAATGCAAAAAAAGAATTTCATGTTGCTTTCCCTACTCCAAGTAGTAAAGGGTAAAAGAACAATATACTGCAAATATGTTTCTAAGGAAAATTATTTTTCTTTTTCTATGCAATCTCATTGTTAATTCTATTGCTTTCTCAAAAGCTTCCTATAAAGAGATTTAATATATGCATGTTTTGGAATATTAAAATTACATAGCCGCAGGTACCTCAGAATGTGGTCTAAAGACACTTTCAGAAGAAAATGACAGTAGTTTTCATTGTAGCTTAGCCTTGATTTTCAGGCATTTATAGAACAATTTATTTTTAGCATACCTTTACAATGTGTAGGAGACTGAGTTTGATTACTTTATTTCTACATCTTCACTGATGAAATCATACAGCAGTATAAGAAAGAAGGTCTAAGTTGCAAAATAAATCCCCAGGTATGCTGAAGTTCATTTGATTCAGAAAATGTTGTTAGAAAAAGCAGAGCTGTTAAGATGAGTGAGTAAAACCTCAAACTTCTTCTAATAGGGATTTCAGGAGGGAAAAAAAAAATAACCTTAATTGATTGTTAAGAAGCTTCAACCTGAATGCTGGTAAAGACACTCAATAACTGTGAGAGCAGGAGGCTTAAAGAAACAAGCTTTAATGATTTCTTCTGGAAATGGCATATTGAGAGAGTGCTATGCATGTTAACTGAAATTTTGAATCAAACATAACTAGTACTTTTACATTTAATCTGTAAAATATTGGGACAGTGGGTGATTAAGATGGATTTGTTATTTAAAGTTCGTATGAATGTACTCTATCTTGAAAGTGGAAATAATTGACTAATCTGCTAGAAAAATCTATTTAAAACCAGACTGTGACATTTAGCTGTTCTTTCAGTGGTAAGTGGAAACATACTCTGTTGATTTGAGACCATAGCACAACTGCACACCTGTAAATTCTTCATAATTGGGGACATAGTCTGTATGTGGGTTGTTTTGAAATCGCTACATCACTAATCAGAAAAAGCAATTGGCTTGGTCTTGAAAGGTCAAAAAAAACTTGTTATGAGAGTCACAGTCTCTTTGTTCAGAAGAAACCCAGGGCATATTCATAGCTCTGTAGTTTTCTGATTTAGTTTTCTCTTTCAGTCCAATTATTTTCATGGGTGCTTGGCATGTTGGAAAATCCCAATCAGAAAGGGATTTTTGCACTATGTTTAGGTGCTGCAAGACGCTTGGGCAATAAATCACCTGAAATGCAGAAAGCATTGTCTAGAAAAATAAATTTTAATCATGAAACAAATATAAATAGTAAAAAAAAAAAAAAAATCCAAGAGAACATATCAACACCTTGCTATATAAACCTTTATAGGTTTAACTCTAATGCATAACACTAATCCTTTTTTCTAGAACATGTCACTGTTTCTGGGTAGAGGATAGCAGTAGAGATGAGACACATAGGAAAAGATAGGGGAGGATTGGAAGGTATGCCCTGGGAGAAATTTATTATATGGCTTTAAACAACTACTTACAATTAAATTCTTAAAGATGCTCAGGTAATACTACATCCTGATTTGGCCCTTTAATACCAAGCTTAGGGGTATTGAACCACTAACCCAGAGGATGTCTGCAGCCTTGGGTGAGGTATGTAGTTCTCTTTTATCAAGTATCCTTCTTCCCTTGCATATAGCCTCACCTGAAATGTGAAAAGGGCTAATAACCTCCCCAAAAATAAATGACAGCCAGCAACAATTTGCACTTTCTGTTCCCTACCTTGTTCTGATAAATGCCTGGAAGCACAAAACTGGTCTGAAAAATCAATTTTTAGGGAAAAGCAGAAGTTTTACAGTGTTTTTCTGCATATGAGCAGTGGTATCACTGAAAGTGCCCCTTCTTTCTAAGGTAAATTTGACACTAGTCATGTATGCAGCTTTTACTGCTGGTAAGTGTGGAGAGTCCAGTCAGGTAGCTGGGGAAGGACAGCAGCTTTCATCCTCGGAGAATGGTTGGAAAGATGTGTCTGCCTCCCCATAGAAATTGGGATTTCATTGATTCAAGAGAACCTGAACTATTGAGTCAGCCATACAGTCTTGAAAACACAGAGATAGCATATATACTTCAGATGTGATATCTGACAATATCAGCTTGTGATGAGAAATTATATCTTTTATTAGATCAGATGATATGTTTAGTAAAAACAAAAACCAAACAAACAAAACCCAAAAGCTAAAACAAAAATAAAAAAGTGGGCAGACATATTTCTAACCTTCAGCTCTTTCTTTATGCCTCTTAATAAGAAAGAAAAAACTAAAATGGAGACCTACTATTGAGCGGACTTCTCAAGACGATGAGATATAAATGTGTGTGCTCAGCCTTGTCTGTCTAGTTGAAAATAGGAACTCTTTCAATTCGGCATCCTAACACTTGTGCTCAGAGCCACAGTAGCTGCACAGACCTTAAGGCCACATTAGCTGACCAATTAATCTACATTCAGCTTTCCTTTCAGAAATGCACAGTAACAGGAATTGAATATTTCACATGGAATGGATGTTTACTTGGCATGTCCTAAGTAGCACTAGAACCTATGTGGAAGCAATCAAGTCTAGCCTGCTTACGCAGTTATTTATGCAGCAGCATTTCTCAAAATAATGTGTTGCACACAATCAGTCTGCACCTATCCTGAACTGCCTCACCTACAGAACTCAGGGACATCTACTTGTAAATTATTCAATAACCTCTATTTTTCACTATCACCTCACAAGAGAAAGAATATGACTAAATGAAGGATGGAACTTCTAGGGTAGGGTTTCTTTCTTATTGCTGAAGTAGTTCACCTTATTCTGCCATGCCAGATAAGACATGTGCCTCCTTAACGCCTGCCAGCACTGTCTCTATCTCCTTGAATCAGTAGGAAGAGCTGGAACCCCACCATTTTCTCTTCCAATGCCAACTGATTATCTCTGTTGGTTCCTAGGGTCATCTCCTGGACCATTCACTGTTCCTCAGCTGACACTTAGAGATGCTTACTACAATCTGACCTCAGCACTACCTATGCTCAGAGTTGTAATACAGACTGGAAGGAAACAGACTTTTCTTGAACTTTTTTTCTATGCCAGGATATTAACAGGGAAGAACAATTTCTGTATGAAGACATTCCTTCACGTACCTGAATCTCAGGAGAAAAAGTATTGCATCAAATGGCATACTCTTTAATTTCAGCAAGAACCAAGAACAATTATCTCAGATGAAACATTTTACTCTTTTCATCTATGTAAAGCTGGTGAGCAAAGAACTCTTGTCCAGACTAATTATAATCCCAGGTAAAGAATGAGCCATTCACTTCCAGAAGTCAGGGAAGACACTGGACAAGCAAAACTCTTCTACCTTATCCCTGAACCATCTGAAACTAGGTAACCAACACAGAGCTCACTGCTGTGTAAGTGTGAGCAGAGATGAACACACAGACTACAGGTGAAACCAGGTGAGGCCTCTCAGCTTTGGCGCTCCATAAAAAGCTTCTTTGTTATCTGTGTTCCCCTGTATGTATGGGTAACACTGAAATACATCAGAAAAGAATCCATCAGTTCTGTCTCATTAAATTAGTTTCCAAGTCAGGAGTGAGAGATATAAGCCTAGACCTAGCTGACAGCTGACCTAGATAGAACAAACTAAATATATATTTCAATGCATTCTTGCTTTAAAAGTTTCAAGTGAGAAAAAATTAAGGGAATCCATTAAAATTACATTTAAGGGGACCAAGCCAGGACACGTATTCAGATCATTGACAAAGGAATGAAAAAAAATATAAACCGGTCAGGATGTCAGCCCACAGTGTATAAACATGCAAGTGATCTTGTTTTGGAACCTTGTGGGGTATTTAGATTGCTTTGTTAGCTGTAATTTGGGTCAATTAGGACTGCATTCTGTAAAATATTAGTATTTGCATCTATGATGTCAGTGTTCATCATATAAATAAAAAATCCCCCAAAGATATGAAGACATTGCTTGAATATAAACCTTTGTGAAATTCTCCTAAGTAGAGCAGTTTATTTCAGTATATGAATGTCTTACTGCTATCTCCGCACTGCACTGCTCTGGACACTGCAAATCCATCCACTGTACTGTGGTGCAGTCAAAACCAAAATGAACATAGCTAATTGTCAGATGGGTTATAGGGGATAGAGCAGAGTAAGTTATGTATTTTTTATCAGGGCACTAATGGGTATGCAGAAATTTTCCCTTTTATTTGTATATAATATTTTTTAATCTTAAATAGCCTTAAAGAACTGTGTGTTCAAAGGCATTGTAAGAGGTGAGATGGGGAGGGAAAAAAAACTTAGAGCTCCTTTTGTGATCATACAGACTGTAAGTGGAATTATATTTTTAAGCTTCCTTTCTTTACTCACTACACCTTTGAAAAAAAACAAACCAAACCAAAA
Organism: Agapornis roseicollis; assembly: GCA_002631895.1. NCBI lineage: Eukaryota > Metazoa > Chordata > Aves > Psittaciformes > Psittacidae > Agapornis > Agapornis roseicollis. Next base: position 12,591 of record NDXB01000059.1, read on the forward strand.
CAACCTCCAACCTAGATAGATGTTCTGTCAAAAAAGCTAGGGATAAAACATGATTTCTTCAACGAATGACATCTGAATTTAAAGTTGTAGATAATACCTATTGTGAAAGGAGCAATCCACCATCCCATTATTATGGACATTCTGCTTCCTTTCTTCTGAATATTACTCCTCCTGCTGACTTTTCCCTAAGTCTTGTCTGATGTAAGTTGTCATGCTGAAATGTGCTCAGTATGTTCTCATACTGAAAAACTCCCTAAATAGCTACCCACTGGGCTCTTCAATTGACCAGCTTTTAGGTGGAGAGTCAAAGTAGGAAAAGCGGAAAGTGTAACCAAGCTGTTGTTAATTGGTCTCCTTCAAAAGGCTGTTGTGATGCATAAACAAAAAAAGGTAAATATGAACATTGCACCAACAGTCAATAAAATAAAAATGGCATTTTTTACATCTCATGAATAAGGGTAAACTTGTGAATCACATACATTCCTGGATGTCTGGGGTTTTTCATGTATTTCTTTCTTCCTGATGCTACCATAAAATGTAAGCAAGCTCAAGGATTTTATGGAGTCTGAACAGAGGTCTCTCCTATGTTCCCTATTTTTCCATGTTCTGTCTGCCAACTCTCTAGTGAGCAGGGGGACTGTTGTACTATTAAGTCTTTTTCCTCATTTTGTAGCAGTTCACTTTAGCCTTCCAAGTACACTTGCACAATAATGAAAGAGTTTATTTCATCTTATCTCCTTGCACAAATTCATGTTTTGTTTCATTAAGAGAATAAAACATAATAGGGGTCTTGAACTCTGTAAAGTCAGGACAACAGCTGGCCTAACATATTCCCTTTCCTTCTTTCAGATGAATTTTTTCTATCTGCTAGTCAATGAAATTTGACAATGAGAAACTCATCTTGAAATACTTAACAGCACAGCTCTGACTGAGAAGATCCAGTTTCAAAGCCACTTCCTACCTGATTAGGTCTTCCAGTGACAAGTAGTTAAATCTAGCCATTCGGTTTATTTTTTTGACCTGGCTTTAGCGAATATAAAGACATATAGGTAAAAAAAATTTTGGTTTCATCTTTCTCTTTAGGAAACCAAATGAAAAATGTTCAGAGCAGGTGGATTTTTATCACACTGAAAGTATCTTTATTCACATAGTTCTATTTATGGAAAGAAAGTGCCTCTAACTTCTGTATCAGGTTTTAATTTTGAATTCTAATGTAGTGGAGAATTCACTGCAAGAGAATAATGGTTTGTATAAAAGTTAGTTCTCTTCCTTGGTAAGTAGTGTGTGCTCAGTTCCTATCTGAAATTGTCTGGTTTTACTTTTCAGTCAGTAGAATTTGTTTGCTGCATTAAAGAGCCTTCTATTAGTTTAAATCTGTTCTTTAAAGCAGTTATGATCTATGATCATGGCAACAAATAATCTTGGTCTGCTACGTTTTGACAGCTTTCAAAGAGTATCAACTTGTTTATGCCTGTCACTGAAGGTGATGCAAAAGATGTAGAGTATTACAAAATATATTTCAATATATCCTTTCTGAAACATAAGAAAATCTCAGAAGAAAATGTTTTTAGTCCTCCGCACTTAATTGTTCTGCTGAAAAAAGCATAAAATATTTTTTCTTACAAAGTCCTTCTATTTAATTTTATTATTCTCTTTTTCTCCAAGAGCTAGAGAAGCCATCAGTATCTTGTAAAGGGAGCCATTTTTCTTACATATTAACTTAGAAATTAAGTTTTCCCATTAAAAAAAAAAAAAAGAAAAAAAAAAAAACCAACAAAGGGTAAAAAAATATCACAAAAANGTTTCAGTAATTTATTTTTTTTTTGAAGATTTTTTATGAAGGTATTTGGCCCCATTAAAAAAAAAAAAAAAAGAAAAAAAAACAACCAACCAATGGTATAGAGATATCACCAAAATGAAGGTCATTTTTGCCTTTACTGGTTTTGCTTTCATGTGTTAAAGACAATAGATTCACTATACCTTTTAAACATTATAATTCAGTGAGGGAAATGGTTTTGAAAATAAAAGAAAAATGAAATAAAAATTTAAAATTCCCTAAAAAGAAAGGAGAAAAATACCCAAGGTGAGTGAAAAGTCATTTGAGGAGAGGGAATCATGATTAAAAGGCTTGCCTGTTTATAGTCAAGGAAAATGGAAAAAAGGACCTTTACAAGCAATCAAAGTGTCCTGCTTGAAATAAGCTGAATTGATAAAATCTGTCCAATTTTCCTACAGTTAAAGATTTTTTGCTCTCCGGTGTCTATTCATAAAATGTGGAGAAATCTACAAAACATTGTAATATGCAAATTCTCCTATCTTCCAGAACATGAAATTAGAGTATTAGTTGTCAGGGTACTACCCTAATATTTGCTCAACTAAACAGATAGAGTCAAACACCTGTAATTCCAGACAGCCTAATGTCAGGATATACTCTTAGACACTGGGAAATGTAGCATTAAATCTCTCGAGACTGAATTAAGTAAGAAACTTATTCCCCTTGTGTCCACCTGCTGCCTGAAAAAACATAGAATAATAGAACGGTTAGAAGGAACCTTAAGATCATTCAGTTCCAACCCCCCTGCCATAGTCAGGGGTACCTCTACACCATGTCATCCATGGCTCTGTGCAAGCTGGCCTGGAACACTGCCAGGGATGGAGCATTCAGAACTTCCTTGGGCAACCCATTCCAGTCTCTCACCACCCGAACAATAAAGAACTTCTTCCTTATATGTAACCTGAACTTCTCCTGTTGAAGTCTGAGCCCACTATCCCTTGTCTTATCGCTATAGACCCTGATGAATAGTCCCTTGGAAGCTTCCATGTAGGGCCCCTTTAGATGCTGGAAGGCTTCTCTTCTCCAGGCTGAACAGCCTTTCTCAACCAACTTTCTCAGCCTGTCTTCATACAGAGGGTGCTCCAGCTCCCTGATCATCCTCATGGCCCTCCTCTGGACTTGTTCCAACAGCTCCATATCCTTCTGTGGAAAACATAGGGATAATTCATGTCAAATTGAAATATGGTGTGATAAGTGTAATCATTGTACTCTATGTGAATCTGAAACCCTCTGTGAACATTATAGCCTACATTATGATTCTGATGAATGTTCATATAAGCATTAAGTTATGGTATAACCCTTGTGATATGCCTGCTCAATACTGTGATGAATCAAATTATGAATATGTATCCTAGTTTCAACTGCTAAGATAACCATATAAGAATAAAACATAGACGAGTGTGCTTCCTGCTAGAGATGATGCAACCACTCCTTAGAAAGCCCGCCTAGAGGTGATGCAACTGCTTCTTAGAAAGCCCACCTAAGGAGAAAAGTCTGCCTAGAAATGACACCCTGAGACTTTTGAAAGACCCAATAGAAGAAGGGCAAGTACCCCAGTGACTCAAATAACCCAATGAAAGAAGAACAGGTAGACTATCTGGTGAAAAGCGATTGACTAGGACGCTGGTCCAAGAGTATAAAAGACACTGCTTTTAGAACTTGGTGTGCGTTGTGGTAGAGCGAAGGAAGGCTCTCCACGTATGCAGCGCTGCTTTGATTATTGTTTCTCAGCCTAAATTGATTGTAACATAAATAAAATTGTATGGTTTTTATAAAATTGGACTGCAGTCATTTATATCACTTCTTATGTTGAGGACACCAGAACTGCACACAATACTCCAGGTGAGGTCTCACAAGAGCAGAGGAGAGAGGCAGGATCACCTCCTTTCGCCTGCTGGTCACGTTCCTTTTGATGCAGCCCAGAATATAGTTGGCTTTCTGGGCTGCAAGCACACACTGAAGCCAGCTCATGTTCATTTTCTCATCAACTAACACCCCCAAGTCCTTCTCCTCAGGGCTGTTCTGAATCTCAAGCATGTCAAGGTCCCCCTGGATGGCATTCCTTCCCTCCAGTGTTTCCACTGAACCACACAACTTGGTGTCATCAGCAAACTTGCTGAGAGCGCACTCAATCCCACTGTCCATGTCAGCGATAAATATGTTAAAAAGGATCGGTACCAACACTGACCCCTGAGGGACACCACTCATTACTGGTTTCCATTTGGACTTTGATCCCTTGACCACAAGTCTCTTGTGCGGCCATACAGCCAGTTTTTTATCCACTGAGTGGTTCATCTGTCAAATTGATGTCTCCCCAATTTAGAGACAAGGATGCTGTGCAGGACAGTGGTGAACACTGCACAAGTCCAGGTAGATGATGTCAACTGTTTTGCCCTTATCCATCAGTTCCATAGCGACATCATAGAAGGTGACCAAAATGGTCAATTAGGATTTCCCCTTAGTGAAGGGGAAATGGCTTGCCACCAAGCACCTTATTGTTTTTCATGTTCCTTAGAATGCCTTCCAGGAGAATCTGCTCCAACATTTTGCCAGGCACAGAGGTGAGACTCCATGAAGGGGAAATGCCAGGCACAGAGGTGAGACTGACTGATCCTTAGTTCCCTGGGTATTCTATGCTCCCCTACTCGAAAATGGTTGTTGTATTTCCCTTTTTCCAGTTGTCAGGAACTTCACCTGACTGCCATGATTTTTCAAATATGATGGCCAGTGGCTTAGCAGCTTGTCCTGGGTTTAGCAGTGGCACTCGTCTTTTCCTTCTTCATAAAAACTGATGCAGCACTATGTTTTTGAGTTTTGCCCTGGGAACAAAACTGATAACAGGAATGTTTTTAGTTACTGCTCAAATGTTTATTATGACCAAGGACTTTATGAGTCTCATGCTCTGCCAGGGAGGAGGGGAGGCCAGGAGGAAGCAGAGACAGGACACCTGACCCAAACTGACCAAAGAGGTATCCCATACCATATCACATCATGCCCAGGATGTAACTGGGAGTTACCCGGAAGGGCTAGTGTTCTGGGGGTTGGAGGAGGTATTTTGTCGGTGCTTAGTTGGGGTGGGGTGTCGTGAGTTATCTGTTGGTGGTTGGTGAGATGCTGTATTCTTTTCCCTTGTTATTTCCTTTATCATTATTATTATTGATGGTAGCAGTAGTGATTTGTGTTATACCTTAGTTACTAAACTGGTCTTATCTCAACCCGTGGGAGTTGCATTCTTCTGATTCTCCTCCCCATCCCTCTGGAAACAGGGGAGGGCAAGAAAGGGGGTTTGAGTGAGTGAACGAGCTGCGTGGCTGGGTTTAAGCCACAACACAGCTTTATTTGCCATCTCCTTCCGGACCCATGGGTGGATTTCATCCAGTCCCATGGACTTGTGCACATTCAAGTTCTCCAGATGATCTCAAACCTCTCAAATCCTCTCCTACAGTGGGCCTGAGGTCTTCATTCTCACAGTCCCTGCATCTGCCTTCCAAGACTTGAGTAGTGTGTTCAGAGCATTTGCCAGTGAAGACTGAGGCAAAGATGTCATTAAGAACCTCAGCCTTCAAATACAGGGTAGCCAGTTCTTCCATTTCCCTCTGGAGAGGGCTTACATTATCCCTCATCTGTCATTAGTTAGAAATATAGAAGCCTTTCCTGTTAACTCAGACATTCCTTGCCAGACTCAATGCTATCTGTCCCTTGGAAACAAGTTACTTTCATGTAGTATAAATTGTTGAATCCTTTTTCTGAGCTACCAGTATGCCTTTTTTGACACCACTCAGAAGAAAAAATCTTGAAGAAAGGCCAATACCAATTTTATGCCTCCCAGGTATCTCATCATAGCAGAGCAATATGCAGCTGAAGGGCCATGACCAGTTTCCACTTCTTTTCGACTGGTTTGGCACTGCAATGAGAAAACAGGCTGGAAAATTGCAGTTCCAGGTGTAGGCTGAAATGGTTGCAATCTTCTTGGTGCTATATTTTGGATTGTATTTTGTAGGTTTTGTGATGATATTCAGTACTTCTAAACTCCCATGGCAGGGGGGTTGGAACTAGATGGTCTTAAGGTCCTTTCCAACCTCAACTATTCTATGATTTTATGATTCAGATACGAAATATCTACTTGAAAACATTATTTTATGTGTATGTTGTGATCTGGTTTATATGATTCTATGATATGGTTAATTACCATGAAGACTTCATTGAAAACTGAATTTATTATAGATCTAAGTCCTTACGTGTGTTATATTCAGGTCATTTTGCCTTTGTCTTGTATCTATCAGATCTATCAAATGATGAATGGAATGATCAGTATTCAAGTTAGAAAGACTTTTTCCAAGGGCTTGACTTAGAATTTCATCCAGATTGAAATAGATGTATATTGTAGGTGGAACAAAGGGTAAAAACATTAATCACCTGTGAAGAAAATAATACCACCACTACTCCCCCCAAAAAAATTATTTTTTTTAGAAAAAGGGGGAAGCTGTCTTTCAAGTTAGGAGCTATATTTATAACAAAATCTGAAATAAACAGACACTGAAAACAGCAGAGCAATTCAACTTGTGCTTGAAGGTGGAAACACTCGAGTGTTGAAAAGCTCCTTCTGCCAACATATAAGTAACTATTAAGCTTATTAAGCTGCCCTTCCGTGAGAAATTCTTTTTTTAAACTTAATGCCTTTCTGTCCATCTTTATTTAGCTGGTTACAGATGAATCTCCTCATTCAGTATTATTACTTATGAATTCTAGAATAGAATGACCTCAGCAGCATGACTGAAAAGATAGAAAATGAATATGAATCTGTTACAAGTGATTCCTGGTCAGTGTCTTTGTTCACTTTGATTTTTGTTTTCTAATTAGTGATCTAAAAAAGTGCAAATGTTTCCTGGGGACTATATCATGTTTAAAAATAACACAGGGCAGACATAAAAGAACAAAAGCAGCCTCACTTTCACAGATACAGTTTAGGATGTAATCAAACAGCAAGTTCTAAAGGAACACCTGCACTGAAACCTTGCCCACCTCCTCCTACTTATTCTTCTCTGGCAGCAAGCCTTATCTGGCCTGCCAGCTCCTCTCCACAAGCAAGGACAGCTGCAAGGGAGAAAGAAGGCTCATCTTCATCAAAACACTCTTTGAAGCTCTTCTGAGGATAAACATTCTTCTTTTATTAACAGCTTAATGCTTTGATAAAAGCTCGCTTTGTGAAGTAGTTTATCTTTCAAGAACTGCCCATGTAGACATTTGTATGAAGTTTATAAGGACTTTAGGACAACATGGGATTGCCGGAAATATTGCTGAAGGCATAGAAATAAAAACAGAGACCATATCCTACTAGGAAAAAAGAGGAAAAATCAAAGGAAACTTATGTTCAACAGGCTTCACCATTTTCTGAATTATCATAGTCCTCTATGTACAAAAGTGCCATTATGTATAATGCTGACAGATTTGTGCTTGATTTTGAGTAAGTCAGTGCAAAGGGAAGTTTAATGCAATGTATGCTGTTATAGCTACCAGGAAAAATTACAATGAAAATTTCAAACTCAGTGTAACTTAAATTAACGATGATTTACATATCCAGAAGAAAATGAAGCAAAACAAATTATAACTTGTGTAACTAACTGCTTTAGGACATAATTTCTCCTAGCCGCAGCAACAAGCAACATGAATTCTGAAATAACAAAATCTTCTATGTTACAAATCATTGATATTTGTCTTCACAGTTATCTATAAATCACTACTACTGCCTTCTTATCAGAAACTGAAAAGCTGAAACCTCCCAAAGTGACTATCCAACTGTATGAGTTAAGTCTTTTGGTTTATCTTGTTAGGAATTAGTTCCTATATTTTCCATGGTAAAACCTGCTAACTCTTACCTTCATGTTTCATGAAATATTTTATGAGAACATATCACAGGCATTTATTTTGGTGATAAGCAGACTTTCTCTTGTGTTTCCAGATTAACAAGAGATTTTATTTTATTTTTTTTAGCATTCTAGAATTGCTTGTTTTGTGTACAGAAAATATAGTGCTTAAAGACTTTAAGAAACTTTGTTTGAAAGACATTCTGGTCTTAGGAAATGTTAATAAGGAAAAAATCTTTGGAAAACCAACAAACAAAAAAAAATATGACTTCTCCATTGCTATAAAACAAACAAACAAACAACAAAAGAGAAAAGACAAAAAAAACAGGATTAATAACTTCTTTGTATTTATTTAGCAGGTTTGTATGTTTGGTTTGTTATTTTGGGGTTGTTGGGGTTTTTTTTGGTGGTTTTGTTTTTTTGTTTTTTTTTTTTTTGCTTTATTCACTTTCTTATTGCATTTCTAAAACCTGCTTTAAAAATAGAAGTATTATGAACTTGGTCAGATTTTAGAAAGTATTGACTGGCAGCTATTCCTTTTTGTTACATACTGGGTAACTGACCAAAGTAAGATTAGTTAACAAAACATATGGCCCAACATTAAAAGACAAACAAAAGAAAAAGTAATAAACGCTGAGGAAATTAACTGAAGACCAGCTATAACAACAGAAGAAATAGGTAAAAAATCTAATGTAATATTTTGCTAGAATCAATCTACAGGAAGTCAGTGAAATTATGATCACAAACATGATTAAGGATTAGTGTATCTTTCACAGAATAAAGGCTTAGAGAGCTGACACTGTTTAGTCTGGAGAGGAGAACGCTTTATGTGGGACATGGGGTCTGATTGAGGTCTATAAATTCCTAGTAGGGTGGGGTGAGGATAAATAAGAGAAAGCCAAGCTCTTTTCAGTGGTGCCCAGTGACAGAACCAGAGGCAATGGGCACAACCTGAAGCATAGAGGACCTGCTCCCTCTGAACATCAGGAAACAATTTTTTACCGTGAGGGTGACAGAGGCCTGGTATAGAGATCTCCCAGAGAAGTGGTGGAGTCTCCCGCCTTGGAGATAGTAAAACTGGCCACAATCCTGAGCAACCTCCTTTAACTGATCCTGCTTGAACCCTGGATTAGATCTCAAGAGGCCCTTTCCAGCCTTAGCCTTCCTGTGATTCATTTCCTCACATGACAACAGTAGTTAGCAGCCAGGAAATGCTATCCATCCACCATGTTAAAGAATGTTACTGGTCTGAGTATCCAAAGGGGTTGTTCTTGGGTGTTAGCATTTTTTTAACACTAGGATAAATACAAATTATTTGGTGAGATTAAGCAGTGTAATAAGTATTTACATTTAGTAATTTTTCTTAATTAATGGGAATTATCTTAAATTTTGAAACAAGTATTTTATATTTAAGTGATTTCTACAGAAATTGTAAACCAGATAAGATTTTGAACAGTTTTTGATACATTGGGGTTTTAAGATAAGAGATATTTTTACTTTATGTTGTTGAAATTAATTTTATCTAACTTCATATACATGTTGTTGACAATTCCAGATCCCTCTGCAGAGTCTTCCTATGCAGCAGGGTTACAGGCTTTTTCCACTTTTGGCAGTCCTCCTTTTCAGGCTGATATCCTACAACCAACTTCTTCTGTCATATTTTAAGGTTATATTGCTAAGGGCCAATCACAGCACACACAGAGACTCAGTGGGGGTGAAGGAGCAGTGATGGGCAGAGGAAAACCTGTAATCTGGTGAGGGCAAGCAGGGCATCCAAATCGGTGACTCCTCACATTCAGAAAAAGTGTGTGATCAAAGACCCTGAGATATGAACTTTCACAACATCTTCCACCGAGTTAAGCTGTAATAAAGACCATCACTTTCTCTACAATATACTACTTCCTGTGCAATAAATGCAAAAAAATACTTGGGTTTTTTTTCAAATCTTCATCTCTCTCATCTTTGAGTCAGTTAACCATGCAGATACAGGTTAATGCCTTCTCATAATCATAAGTCTTGATCAGGCTGCTCCTGAAGACAAACCAATACAATAACCTTGTCTTTGTCTCAAATAGGATTCTGTAAGAAAAATGCTTAAAAGCAGTAGGCTTGAGGGCATGGTAGAGTGGAAAAACTATTTAATCATACTTTACTTCATTAAAATTGAGATTTAATTAAAAATTCACTCCTCAGAATCTTCAAAACAAATACTGATCTAAGAAATAGACATGCATAGAGGTAAAAGGTAAATCTGGTGAGTTACCATTAGAATAAAATCTTCCTACACAAGTCTAATGAAGAAAAAAAAGGGAATGTATTAATGAGATTACAGTAAATCCCTGAATTAAAAACAATACCCTATACCACAAAAAGCCCAACCTAATCTGAACCAAATCCCAAACTTTTCAGTGTTTTACAGACTGGCTAGAAAGCTGAATGTTTGAGATTCAGCTCCAAACAGTTGTTTGCTCACCTCTTCTCCCCACCCCCACCCACTCCCCACCCCCCGGCATTTATTTCTGTACACAAGGGAAGCGGGACAACAGAACAGGACTGGACTAGACAAAAAAATAAAATCACAGCACAAAAATATTAAATTATAATTCAGTTAAGAGGATTAGTTTTCATTTTATTTCTTTGAAATACAGGAATGACAAGTTTGTGAGCTTCATCCACAACAGATACAGTATGTACAAGTTCAAAGAAGAAAAAAGACAAAAACAAACAAACAAACAAACAAAAAAACCACAAAACAAACCTCGTAGCCTAACTGAAAGCAATGCATGTTCATTAATATATTTTGTTTTTTACTGTGTCATGGATGATCTTGGAAATCTCCTGGAAATCACTGTTACATGCACTTGAATCTAAATATTTTTGTTCTGATTTTTATTTCAGGCTTTTAAATTTCCTAATTAACTTCAGTTTCTCTAAGAAGCCCTTTCCATATGGTCTCTCTTCTGCCAAATCATTGCACATGAATTTTTTTTCAGTCAGGAAATTACATAGGTTCAACTCAATTCAATTTTTAAAAATGCATGTCTAATACAATATTTGTATGAGAAATATTAAATTAGTAAGATTTGCCTATACTTAGTAGCTCTTACATTCAATACATGAAATTCAAATAAAAATCTACAGTACCTCAGTTACTTGGGAACTGGTTTTGTATTAGTGAAGTATAAACCAGTTGAAAAATATTTAAAATATTCTATTCTCTATTGACATATCTTGTGGAATCTTAATAAATATATGAAAAGTCTTATTTTATTGCAGTTGAAGAAAAAGTTGACGTAATTTTTCACACTGTGTGAAGAAATGATAAATATAAAAATAATAAAATACAGTTTTTGATAATGTCACCACATTTGACTTCTCTTGCATGAAAAGGTCAGAGTCAGAGTATTTTGTAAGATTCAAATGAAGTCTCAAGACATGTAGGGCAGAAAATTCAGTGGTTACTTGGTTATATTAAAAGGTTACTGGTTCATAGGCAGAAAATGTGTCTTTAGCTTTGACATGCAAAGTATATTATCACAAGAGGTGTTCACATTTGAAGTTGCTCTTTTAACTGGCATTTTTTGTGGATATATTAGGGTATATTATCAAGGAGGTTGAAAAGAAAAGTGTTAAAAAGTTTTATAAATAAATAAGTGGATGGTTTTTCATGCCTTATATTTGAAACTTGTATTTCTGAAAGGTACTGTATCTATTCTTACCCATGTTTAACAACTGTAAACTATGTAAGAACTGGAAAGTAGGTTTAACCACTTGCTTTCAAATATCTATATTTTGAAATGTGGGATGTGAACTAGCAACCAAGCATTTAAATACTAATCTTATAAGCATGTCAAATAAACAATAAGACATTGCCCCTATAGGTCAATAGCTAAACTAACTGAAAACCTAAATTTTGGAAATAAATCTATTGATTTTCTTATTATTAAAAATATTGTTTAATATACACAGTTTTTTAACTTTTCTTTGAAATAATCATTGTTTTTATCTAAGAAATAAACTGCTTCTACATCTATGGTGGGGATTTCTTCATAAGTCCACAAATTACTATAAAGAACTAGAATTCTGAAATGGTATTGGTGCAATGTAAAGTAACAAAGACTCAAAGGAAACTGAATCTTATCTCTTATGACTAAAAAAGTAACAAAGAAATAATCGTGTAAAATATATCTTATTATGTACAACAGATAAAATTCACTTTTATGCATTGTGCCTGCAAGAACTTTATCATTCCCAAGTCTTCACACATGGTCATATAAATATGTGCACTTAGCACAAGAAAACTGTTACACTAAGTGATGATTTGCACTGTACTATCCCATGTATTGTACTCTGCAAGCCGTTTTCTGGACTCTAAAGAAGAGATTCCGACATGTAAGCAGTGATACCTTTGGAAGAAGTTTGGAGGTGAGGTGTTTCAGTCACTAGGGACAGGATTCAGCTGCACAGACAGGAAGTATTCCCTGCATTGGCACAGGATGGGTACATGTCACACAGGACCCAAGAACTGCTGAGGTGATCCAGCTGCTGCTCCAGCAGAGTTTAGGTCTCTCACAGTCTTGATATAATAGTATTACTAATTGAATTTTTATTGACAAATAGAAGAGTTTTGGAACTTAACTCACACATACATTGCTGACACATAATTTATGTATCAAAAAATAAAACTATATATCAGTATTCAAGAAAATCTGTATGGGAGAAGCTCAGAATTAACTAGACAAAGATTTTTCCGTGTATGGTAATTTAAATAAAAATATCTGATAATTTTATTTTTTTAATTTGTAGGGAAGAAACATCACATCTGTATCCAAGGTAGAATCAATATTTCACATAGCCTAAACAGAAGATTTAGCAGACTCAGACTTCAGAGATCTTATAGAAAATCTGGTTGCTCTACAAAATTTTATCAACAATGTTTGAAAACCTGAAAAACATTCTTCCTACAAGCATGATGTTAATTTTAAGAGTGGTGTTTCTGTGTTTCTGCAATGTCCTGCAGTGCCCATAATGATAATTCTTGCCCTAGCTACTGGGACCTGGAAGATGACTGCTAAAAATCTAAAATAAAATGTAATATGACTGATGAGATGTTGCTGTTTTACATATTCACGACATTAACAGATTGGAACACAAGATCTGCTTCACTGAATCAACAGCCTGAATCAGTTTCGTTTCAGATACTTGATGGTTTTAACTGCTTTAAAGAAAGGTGTAGAAATTAATGTATAACTGTGTTCTTTTCTCCACTTTGATCTTTATTAGAGATATTAGTCAGTGCCTTAAGGCATGAGGTTTTGTAGCACTTGCATATATTATTATTTAGGTCATTTTTGCAGCTGTAGATTTTGTTGATATTTGTATAATACATTAAAAATGTCATTAAATTCTCAATCACATCAAATTCCTGTGGGACTGAATATAACCATGCAATTTTATGAATGAAACATGAATTTATTTCTAGTGATTTTGAATTTCCTGACCTGAAACATCTTTTAATGTTAGGTATGGCATAAAAAATATTTCACATATATATTCCCTATTCAATATTTGCTATTATGCATATTTACAATACATCCTCTATAATTTGTCCAGCTTCTTTGTTTCCCTTTCAGTGCAAACGATTTCAGAATCTTTTTTCAGACTTTCTGCAGATGAAATATCAATAGCTAAAAGAACTGGAAAAATGAGAGAGCAGAATGTGGGAAAGAAAGTAACGATAAGCCAGTCACAAGCTATTACTCAAGAAGATCAGCTCATTAAAATTATGGGCTTTTGCTCAACCAAAGCATATTCTGGGTTTCTGTATGAGAAACACTTCTGAAAAACAGCTTCATTTTACCTGCCCTGGCATTTCACAGTCACTGGTAAAGTGTTTTTTCATCTGCCAGCTCACAGGATACAGAACAGAATTGCAGAGAGAAGTAGGAGGCAGAGGTAGTCTCTTCACATTCCATGGTTTCTCATTCCTTCTAATCATCCCACTCAAGATAGCAGTGGCCAGCAAATTACTGACTATAATCAGAACCAAGCAAATAGTTCTTCATTAACAGTGCCTGAAATCACCATAATAAGGCCAGTAAATGTGACAGAAGAAAGAGCTATCCTACCTCCCATTCCTCCAATAGTGCTGTTATAAAATAAGATATCAAAGGAGGAAGCTTCTCTCTTCACCTGTTCCCATTCATCTCTATTTTGTTTTCCTATTTCTACTACGAAGCTATAAAACTAACAATGATATCTCATGCCTTATACATATGTCAGGTGGCTCCACTGGCCATATCTCTGTCCTACTCCATGTCAGTGCTGGAAAATGCTACCTAGATAAAATCACTTATTCACCATAAAAATATCTAGTATGTTTCATAGTGCATTTGGTTTATACTATAGTCAAAGATATACATTGTTCTTTAATTACTCACTGACTATTTAATTATTAAGATTTACTAACTGTCCAGAAAAAAATGAAGATACCAACCAACCACATTACTGACATCAAAACTCTTTTCCATCACTGGGTATATTTGGCTTACCTGAATCACTAGTATAGAGAGATTCAAATCAATTAATGAGCCAATTAGAGAATTCTGGCAAACAAGTAGACAAAATGCAATTCTACATGTCAAAATTGAATGACATAAGCTCAGTCTCACTACTGGAAATAACCTTTTCTATTAGGGTCGAGAATTTGGAAAAGTAACTTAATAAGAAATTTAAAGTCATGGAAGCTGTAAAATATGCGCAATATCAAGCATTTTAGGAATAAGAAATTTATGAATAATTGAACCACTAATAATAATACAAAGGTTAATGTGGCTGGAAAGGTTAAACCAGACATTAAAAAATGGAATGGAGAGGGTTTTTTAACAGTTTTCATTTCCTGAAGCTATAACAGGATAGACTATGTCAAAAGGCACAGCTTTCCTCATTCTATTACAATGGAAAACAAATGGTTAGAATTTAATCTTCCTCATCTTGATATAAATCAGAAGTCACATAGAGTCAATGGAATTTTTCTGGGGTAAAGCTAGGAACACAATAATTATAATCAATATGTTAATTGTTCAGATGAAATTGTATAGGATGAGGTGCCTAGTTCCAACTAGAGTATCATAGAATCATAGAATAGTTAGGGTTGGAAAGGACCCTCAGATCATCTATTTCCAAACCCCCTGCCATAAGCAGGAACACCTCACACTAAACCATGCCACCCAAGGCTTTGTCCAACCTGGCCTTGAACACTGCCAGGGATGGAGCACTCACAACCTCCCTGGGCAACCCATTCCAGTGTCTCAGCACCCTAACAGGAAAGAATTTCTTCCTTATATCCAATCTAAACTTCCCCTGTTTACGTTTGAACCCATTACCCCTTGTCCTGTCACTACAGTCCCTAATGAAGAGTTCCTCCCCAGCATCCCTTTAGGACCCCTTCAGATACTGGAAGGCTGCTATCAGGTCTCCATGCAGCCTTCTCTTTCCCAGGCTGAATAGCCCCAATTTTCCCAGCCCGCCTTCGTATGGGAGATGCTCCAGTTCCATGATCATCCTCGGGGCCCTCCTCTCGACTTGTTCTAACAGCTCCATGTCCTTTTGATATTGAGGAACCCAGAACTGCACACAATACTCCAAGTGAGGTCTCATGAGAGCAGAGTAGAGGGGCAGGATCACCTCCTTTGACCTGCTGGTCATGCTCCTTTTGATGCAGCCCAGGATACGACTGGCTTTCTGGGCTGCAAGCGCACACTGAAGCCAGCTCATGTTCATTTTCTCACCAACCACCACCCCCAAGTCCTTCTCCGCAGGCCTGCTGTGAATCTCCTCTTTGCCCAACCTCTAGCTGTGCCTGGGATTGCTTCAACCCAGGTGTAGGACCTTGCACTTGGCATGGTTAAATTTCATCAGCCCACTTCACAAGCATGTCAAGGTCCCTCTGGATGGCATTCCTTCCCTCCACACAGTTTGGTGTCATCAGCAAACATGCTCAGGGCGCACTCAATCCCACTGCCCATGTCAGCAACAAAGATGTTAAACAAGA
Source organism: Agapornis roseicollis (assembly GCA_002631895.1). Taxonomy (NCBI): domain Eukaryota; kingdom Metazoa; phylum Chordata; class Aves; order Psittaciformes; family Psittacidae; genus Agapornis; species Agapornis roseicollis. The sequence goes on from NDXB01000059.1 coordinate 28,342, forward strand.
CCGGTCCCAACACTGATCCCTGAGGGACACCACTCGTCACTGGCCTCCAGCCGGACATTGAGCCATTGACCACAACTCTTTGAGTATGGCCATCCAACCAGTTCTTCATCCACCGATTGGTCCACCTATCAAATTGATGTCTCTCCAATTTAGAGACAAGGATGTTGTGTGGACGGTGTTGAACTCTTTGCACAAGTCCAGGTAGATGATGTCAACTGCTCTACTCCTGTCCATCAGTTCTGTAGCCCCATTATAGAAGGCCACCAAATTAGTCAGGCAGGATTTCCCCCTAGTGAAGCCATGCTGGCTGCCACCAAGCACCTTGTTGTTTTTCATGTGCCTTAGCATGCCTTCCAGGAGAATCTGCTCCAAGATTTTTCCAGGCACAGAAGTGAGACTGACTGGTCTGTAATTCCCCGGGTCATCCTTTTCAACCCTAACTGATCTACGATTCTATTCTATGATTCTATATTGATGCGGGAGTAACGGACAACGCTTAGACAATCAATGTGATCAAGCGAATGCCAACTTTATTACAAACACCAATTGCTTTTATAGGGTTACGAAGTGCTTATTCTTACATTATCAGCACTTATTCTTACATTATCAGCACCTTGTCCGAACCCTGATTGGTTGGTCTCAAAAATGTTGGTAATTCTAGCTGGTACTTTTCCACTCAACTACATCATAGAATCATAGAATAATTAGGGTTGGAAGGGACCTTAAGATCATCTAGTTCCAACCCTCCTGCCAGAAGCAGGGACACCTCACACTAAACCATGACACCCAAAGCTTCATCCAATCTGGCCTTGAACACTGCCAGGGATGGAGCACTCACAACCTCCCTGGGCAACCCATTCCAGCACCTCACCACCCCCATCTAGCATTTTCAGTGTGTGCTATGCAATCTGCTGATGTGACTTCCACTTTTTACTTCTCCTTATCTATCTTAAACTGACTCAAAGGTGCTTTCCAAAGCCTGCTTTTGCCAAGGGCCTAACTTATGTCAAGCATAAAAGCCTACTTATGTCAAACAAAGCTTAACTTGTGTCAAACAACTAAAGGGTCATCACTGCTCAACCCAGTATGATCCACCACAATTCTATAAAACATTATAGAGATTATATCTAATGTCAGCTAATTTGAAAATAAAAAATTCCTAACATAGATTTAACTATAGTTAAAGGTTTAGGAAACACGGAATTTTACTTTGTACATATGTATCTACATATTTTATTATTTATTTTTTTTAAATATGAATAATATAAAAAAGCACATATCTAAATATTGAAAAGCACAATGAAAAAAAGACCCATTTTCACAGAAAAATGTGTGTATTCTACATTCTGTCTATTCTCTATTTTATCATCCTCAGCAAAAAGGAAATAGTAGCAGAAAATACTTAATCTACAGATATAATTATGCTGTCGCTTTTCTATACTTAAAATGAATAAATGCTCTACAGTACATGCATAAATACAGATGGTGCTGTATTAAGGAAAGAAGGGGGAAGCAGTTGTCAAGAACATGATTTGTTTTCTATAAGCAAATCTTATTCATTTAAAATAGACATCAAAGACTCGGATAATGCAGAGGAATCAGCAAGTGCCCCAGGAAAGCTAGAATAATATATGCAATTAGGTAAGTCACTACAGTAAGCACTGAAAGTTGAAGTCACAGTGAGAATGTGTCTCATAAACCAATGACAGTGTTTCACTGATCTCAATTACACCAAAGGATTTCAAGCAGTAACTCCCAAGTAATAGCAGTCTGACTAGATGATGTAAAGGTAAGCTCTCAAATAGGAACTCTTAATTCAAAGAACACTGGTGTGATCTATATGATAAGGTTACCTCCTGAAGAGATCAAAACCACATTAAAACCATGGGAGCTGAGGAAATGTGTCCTGGAACAGAATTTTGAAGAATGCCAACCATCTTGGTGCTCTGAAACTTCTATCTAACTTACTTCATCTAGACCCCCACTTCAGCAAAATATTTCTCTCTGTTATGTGAGATTCATTCAATCTCACTTTAGCTTGTGTAAACTTGACTACTGTTCTCACCTAGTATGAGAATACGTCATGGAAAGTTCAGTTCATGGAAAGAGTTCTTCAGTTCATGAAAAGAGTTATTCATCCAGCTTACACTGATCACCTGTTTTAGAAGAGGTAAATGATCCCCATTGACTACAGAGGAAAAAATAGACCAAGATTAAAGAACTAAACTTGAAAAGTTACTCAGATGGCTACACTTAGTTGGGAGATAAACACTATTTATTAACTTCAGTTGAAATACATACTATTGTTTCACTTCATAAAAATATCTGTATATATTTCTATACCTTTGTCACATAATATTTCTGTGCTTTATAGCCTTTGATGCCACTAAACTGATGCAAATATATTAAAAAATCCCAACTAGATCTTTCTTCAGAGGAAATGTGTTCTAGTCCTTTAACTAATTTTGTTACCTTACTCTGGACTAACTCCAATAGGTCCATGTTTTTCTTGTACTGTGGGCCCCAGAACTCAACACAGTACTCCGAGTGGTGTCTCATGAGGGCAGAGTAGATGCTGAGAATTACCTCCCTTGACCTGCTGGTCATGCTTTTTTTGGTGCAGCCCAGGATAAGATTGGCTTTCTGATCTGCAAGCACACACTGCCAGATTATGTCCAAGTTTTCATCCAGCAGCACCCCTAAGTTTTTCTTTATAGGGCTGCTTTCCATCCATTCATTCCCCAGCCTGCATCTATACTGAGGATTGCCCCAGTGTTCAGGTGCTGGACTTTACACTTGGCTGTTTTGAACTTCATGAGGTTCTCACAGACCCACTCCTCCAGCCTGTTAAGGTCCTTCTGGATGGCATCCCTTCCTTCTATCATATCAGCTGTACCAGTCAGCTTGCTGTTATTTGAAGACTAGCTGAGGGTGCAGTCAATGACACTATGTCACTGATTAATATATTGAACATTTTTGGTCCCTGTATAGACCAGAGGGGCATCACTGATCCCTGTTTTCTACTTGGATATTGAGCTGTTGACAGTAACTCTTTAGAAGCACCCATGAAGCTAATTCCCTATCTGTCTAACAGTCCACCCATGAAGCCCATGCCTCTCCATTTTGGAGGTAAAAATATTTTGGTGATCCATATCAGAGGCCTTACAGAAGTCCAGGAAGATGACACCAGTTGCTCTTCCCTTGTTCACTGATGCAGTCACTCTGCTATAGAGGGGTATTTTATTAGTCAGGCATGACTTGCCTGTGGTGAAGTTGTATTGACATAGCCTCCTTGTCTTTCATATGTTTTGAGATGTCTTCAAGAAGGGTCCGTTCCATGACCTTACTGGGCACAGAGATGAGGCTGACTGGTCAATAGTTCCCAGGGTCCTCCTTATTAGGCTTTTTAAAAATTGATGTAATATTCCCTTTTCTTCAATCATTGGGGATTTCCCCTAACTGCCACAACTTATCAAACATCATGAAAAGTGGTTTAGTGACTATATCTGCCAGTTCCCCAGGACCATGGGATGTATGTTATTGGGTCTCACGGACTCATGTATGTTCATAGAATCATAGAATGGTTTGGTTTGGGTTGGAAGGAACCATAAAGATCATCTAGTTCCAATCTCACTGTCATGGGCAGAGACACTTCCCACTAGTCCAGGTTGCTCAAAGCCCTAATCAACCTGGCTTTCAAGGTTCTCACAGATGGGACATTCATATCATCTCTGGGTAACCTCTTCCAGTGTCTCACCATCACAGTAAAGTTTCTAAGCTGGTCTCAGATCTGATCTACTACAATGGGAGGGTCTTTGTTGCCTCAGTCCCTGCCTTTAGATTCAGGTACTTGAAAGATGAGTGGTTGACAATGAAAACTGAGTAAAGAAATTATTGAGTACCTCAGCCTTTTCTATGATAGTTTTTAATAGTTCACCTGTCTTATTTATAGAGAGGATCATCTTCCTTTTCTGAGCAACATACCTGTAGAAACCCATCTTATCATTCTTGACATTTCCCTGCCAAATTCAGCTCCAGCCGTGCCTAAACTTTCCTGGTGCCACTGCTACAAACCTGCACAGTGTCCCTGTATTCTTCCTAGAATACATATCTCTGGTTCTACTGCCTGTGTATTTCCATCTTACACTTTAGTTTGACCAGAAGGAACTCTGGTCAAACTTAAATTGCTCCAGCTCCGTTCTGCTCCTTTACCCTAAGGGCAGTTTTTCAGGGGGTCCCAGCAACTAAATTGTTAGAAAACCTGAAAGTTCTTTTTCCCAAAATTCAGCATCCCGACTCTACTCTTCATCTTCCCCAGACTGTGAATTCCACCAGGAGATGATCACTGCATCCCAGGTTGCCACCAGTCTTGATATTTTTTATGAGTTCATCTGTGCTGGTAAGCAACAGCAATGATTCTATTCTAGTTGGGCAATCTATCCGCAATATTAGGAACTTATCTGCCTACTCCAAGAGTCTCATGGCCTATTTACAGCTTGCTGTGCTGTAATATTCATGCTATTAGTGTTTTCATTCAAACCCCCTTACAAAGCAAAGCATTGTTAAAATTCCTTTTTTTTAACTTAGTAGAAATAAAACCTGTATATATTTATGAACAGTGAACTTTTTCAAATTGAATTTGAGGATAAAATATCAAAAAGTGGGATATTTTTCTCCATAATGAAACAGATGCAGAACATTACCATAGATTTTTCACCTCTTTAAATATTTCTGCTTCACAGAAGAAAATAACAAGGATAACAAGACATAGACATGTGACATTACAGATACTATCACTATGTTTTTCAGATAAAAACATGAACCTAAAGTTCCAGATAATATTTTCATCTTTTACACTTCTTGATATGATTTAACTGTAGAGCATTTGTTGCTTTACAGAGAGAAAAGTGTTTATCAAAAATACATAGTTGATAACATCCTGGCAAATAAAACCTGTTCATCTTGAAATATGCCAGATACAACAGCCTGACAAAGAAAAAAAAAGGAATACCAAATAAAAAAAGCCTACTTCTTTATACTTACATGTGTGTATATATATATATTTACACATATGTACTTAGACACATATACCCAAACAGCATAATTAAAACCAATATTAGATTTCATATAAGTAAATATTATTAGAGTGGTCACATTTTAATTTAGCTGGAATGTGTTTAACAACCTTAATGTTGCATTTTAATATCTTGGTGAAGAAGATGTAGCCAGCTGCCCATGCAGAACAAAAGCTGGGACATACCAACTAGATCAGTAGTGAGTGAAATTCAATGTGTGTAGGTCTGTAAATATTTGTTAACGACATTTAAAATGTGGACATTGTCTCTTCACTAATTACTTCCAACTCTGCAGGTCATCTTTGACATAATTTTTAATATCAACCCCTTTTGATCCTGCTGCATAGTAGTACTGTTATCATTAAAAATGCTCTAACAGATTCTGACTTTGAATTCAGGTGAGTGTGTACCATGGAAGATAATGGAACACATGGTGATCATTTGAAGACCTCAAGGCATACTTTATCTAGGTGAATCTTTAAATCATGTTTGAAGAGCACTGGCCTGTACAAGCACTTTATCTGCACTGTATTTAATCAGTATATAGCTAGCAAATAATAGGGATCTATCAGTATTTAACTCTGTTTTAAACTATTTAAGGCTTTCAGGTAAAAGACTGTGGAACTCTTTGTATCACACCAATGGTTATCTCTTACAACAGTCTTTCTTGCAGGTTTTTCATTGTTGGAATTTTTTGCTTAATCCTAAAAGGTTCAAAGATCAAATACTATATTTTCCAAGTTTATCAGACACAAATCTTAATCTGTTCCACTCTGATGGTAGTGCTGTAAGGAAAGGAATTATTTCTTTCTTTTTGACATTTCTAATGTACCATGATGCAGCATTCAGATACAAAATTAAGAGAGAAATTGAATGTCCTTTTTTCATTTTCTAATCTTCAACGTGATCACAGTGTTGTTTGGTTTTTTGGTGGTTAGGTTTTTTTTTCTTTTTACTTCTTATGCTTGCCCTTCTATTTATAGAATATTTGACACATCCTGCTTTTTATTACTAAAGTGAACATTTGCTTCAAAGTACAGTTGGATGGAGGAATGACTGCTGATAGGATTTCTGCACTGCATTTGATGCCAAATTCAAACTTTAAAAGACCTGCTTAAAGTCTAAGAATTTCCAAAAATACCCAAGTATGAGAAGATCTTCCAGGACTGCAAAGTAGATATTCAGTTCACTCACAAATTAAAGTGAAATAGGTCCCACAGGGAAGTGGAAATTCTTCTTTGAATGTTTAAAATCAAGGACTTGAGTTTCCCAGGAATTTGCTCTTTCAAAGGGGGAGTGTTCTTGCCATTGGTCAGACAGTGAGCAGTGAGGCTATATCATTTAATATTTGCAGTTAAAGCTGTACTAGTTTGTGTTACATACTCAAGTGCTCACTGGTCGAGAATGCAAAAAAAGCGAGAAACTGATTCTCTGACTCATGTCCAGTGGAGGTTGTGGGCCTGCAAATATAACACTCCAGAACACTTAAGTATTGTATTTGTAAATTTAGCTAACTTTGATGAGGAAAAAAAAAAAAAAAAAAAAAAAAAAAAAAAAAAGTTAAAAAAAAAGAAATGAATTAAAAGAAAAAAAAAGAAAAA
>NDXB01000060.1:0-10744 GCA_002631895.1 Agapornis roseicollis
CCCGGTTTGCTCCCCTGCTGAGTGATAGGATGATAGGAAGGGAACATTTGGGATGTTAATGCAAAGCAGCCCAGCAAACCCTCTGCAGCCAACAGTGACCATTCCCCTCTGCCTTGGAGCTGACACACACGTATGTCCCAAAGCCTGCTCTCCTGGAAACCATGGAGGCAGAAGGACTTTGATCCCTTTGCCAAGAGCCTCATCCCACACCTGAGCCTGAGACAGCTCAGGTCATACTGTGCAGGCTGGAAGGGAGTTAAGGGGAGATGGAGATGGGGAAAGAGAACACCAGAGAGAAGGGGAAAGAGAGCTCACATTAAGTGACAACAGCGTTCATCCTTTTAAAATAAGTAATATATGATTAATGTCATAAATTACCGTAAGATGTATTATGACATGTTGCAGAGATGTTTATAAATGTCTACGGTTTAGTTTATAGCAGCCTTTATGCAGCCTTCATAAACTGAAGTGTGTAAATCAATGTGGCTGCCTCTAAAATGGGTTTGAGCACATCTTAAAATAATTTATAAGGGATAAGGCAATTCCTATACAACCTGTATTAACAAAGCCTTTATAAATACAATCTTCATCCGGACTCATCCTATTATAGTTCAGTTACTGTATTAGGCACCCAGGAGATGATAGAATTATTGCTACCTGAAGCTGTCCCTTCACAGTGTCACTGGGGACAACATGCAAACAAATGAGTTCATCAATTCACAGCCTGGTTTGGGTGGAAGAGACCTTAAAGCTCATCCAGCTCCAACCCCTGCCACAGGCAAGGACCCCTTCCACTGGAGCAGCTTGCTCCAAGCCCCTGTGTCCAACCTGGCCTTGAACACTGCCAGGGATGGGGCAGCCACAGCTTCTCTGGGCACCTTGTTCCAAAGAGTTACCTCCCCCAGTCCTCCCCAAGGAGCTGGCACAAGGCAACACCTTGCAGCTCCTGTCCTGCCCGCACACAGCCGGGGCATGGACCAGCTCCAGAATCCCCCAAGGGCAGGACACCAGCGCTGAACATCACCCAGCTCCTCCACGGGCAGCAAAGAGCTCAGAGCCACCATGACCATGCAGCAGCCTCTGGGTGAGCATCGCTCCCACACACCTCGCCATGCACCCCAGCACTGAACACCACAGGGACCTGCTCCCTCCTCTAAGCCCCAGCACTTAAACAAGGTACAAGGGCAGGAGCCCGCTCACCTTTGCAGGCACCGGCGGCTCCCAGGTGGTAGATGCCGGCTAAGACTCTCCACACAGCCACCTGCTCCTCCGTCGTGATGCCCAAAGTGCCCATGGCCGCCTGGAGCTGGGCGAATGCTGCTGAAGCTTTCTGCTTCTCCTCGGGCTGCAGGGGAGGGATGGGGGGGATGTCACTGCCTCTGCCAGAGCATCGCAAGAGCAGGGGTACAGGGGGAACACAATGGGGCGGGTAGGAACTGTGTGGCCAGCAGGACAGTGGGGCTTCAATGGAGAAGCAGAGGCAGGGGCAGTGCCCATCTTGTCCCCTTTGCAGACCATGCACTCCCTGGACTGAAGAGATGCTGCCCAGGGCCAGTGCTGCCCAGCTCCTGCTGACCCTCTGCATCCCAGCAGGAAAACCCTCCATGCTGGGATGGGGAACCCACAGGAGTTGGGTACCGTGGTACCTCACTGTACTCTGCACAGGAACTTGCTGCTCCAACAGCCAATCCCTTTGGCTGCTGGATCAGAGCAGGAGCTCCCTGATGAAGATTGAACATTGAATCCATCACTAGATGGTGTAACTGCAAATTGCTGCTGTGCACTGCGGTGCTTTGGCACAATCTGCCTGATCTCTGCAAACAGCTCAGGCTAATGAGGGGATGGGAATCAATGCTGGCACTTTTAGCCCCTAAAAATCACATTCTGGGATCTCAAAGGGTGTATTCACCTGCCCAGGAGCTGCCACTGCAGGGAAACGTCAGGGGCTGTTGGCCCTGGATCGCAGGATCTGTCCCTGGGATGGATGGAGGGTTCCAAACCCAAGTGCAAACCCCAGGCAGTGGTAGCCCCTGTTCCAGCAGCTCCCATGGGGCAGACGCATCCTCACACCCCAACGTTCTCTCCCTCCATGTGCCTGGTGCAGAGGCGCCATCCCGAGGCACCCATCAACCGAGGAGCCAGCACATCCTCTACCCAGGGTGATGAAGCAGGCAATGTGCGGCTCCAGCGCTTCCCCTCACCTTTGTGAATGGCTTGATCCCAAAGGAATTGTTCTCAGACACCTGGTGCAAGTGCAGCGTTGTCCTGGAAGCAGTAACAGAAGACAAGGGTCAAGCTCCCTCCTTGTCTGCCCCAGCACTCCCCAAACCTCTGCCTGCTCCTTGGGGACACCCACAGAGCCCCTTTACAGCAGCATCCCAAGGGCCTTGATGTGAATGTTGCCATGGGTCTGCCCACACAGGGGTTGGAGCCAGCACCAGACACACCAGGACCCTTTTTTGCCCAGGGTAGCCTGGGGACATGCAGCTTTGGGGGAAAACCAGGAACAAGCAGGGAAAGGGAACTCTCTTTGATCAGACCAATTTTGGTTCTAGCAAAAGGGCATAAAAAGCAGTAAAAAACACCTATTTCATAGAAAATCTCTAATATACATGTGTAAAATCCTTGAAGCATTGCTAATGGGACCGCTCTCACATGCTCTTTATCAGAGGGGTCTCAAAAACCACGCTGCTGCAGCCAACTTGGTTATAGACCATGGGGAGCCCCTTGGCAGTGGGGAACCTATCAGCTGCACACCCAGGCACAGAGCGGAGCCCCTTGGACCCATGGGACCCTCACACCCACCTCTGTGCTGCATCCAGCCCTGCCAGCATCAGGGGGAAGACGTTGAAGCTGCTCTCGCCGGGGGGCTGCTGGGCGACACGGCCCCGCTCCAGCAGCATGGTCTGGGGAGGGAGCGGAGGCAGGGGTCAGGGACAGCCCCAGTGCAGGCAGGGACAGCCCCAGTGCAGGCAGGAGGAGAAGGGACAGTGTCACCCAGGGACATGGAGATGCTGCCAGGAGCTGTCAAGGAAGGGCTAGATTTCCCCTTGCAGGGCCAGGACTGGCTTTGGATGCTGAGCCCTGCAGGGTATGCAAGCAAGAGCTGGATTGTGCCCCAGACATGCATCAAGGGGCAACATTTCAGCACATGGATGCAACACCCACAGCGTCTCCCCACCTCTGGAGGTCTGGGCAGCAAAGTTGCTACAGGCTCCAGCTAAGCCATTGCCTGAGCTTGAGGGAAGCCTGGATCAGCCTCCAGCCTTGTCAAGTTGTTCCATGCCAGTGTTGACACCAGGAACAAGTCCTTGCAGAGCTGGGACTCCCCTCTCTGATTGTCCCATTCTCCCACCAGCACGTCAGGGTGGTACCAGTGGTCCAAAGTGCAGACACAGAGAGATGCAGCAGTGGGAAGACCCAGTGCTCCCCACATGGGAAGCCCTGGTGTTCCCAAGGCAGACACCAGCTCAAGCCCCTTCCTCCATCAGCCAAGGCCCCAGCAGCAATGATTCAAGTGCCTCTGCATCACAGCCCTGATGATGATAAAAGCCCTTGGAGACTCTAGCTTGAGGCTGATGTGGAAGGTGCTGGTACTGAAACGCTGAATTCTTCATCTCCTCATCAATGTTTCACTCCAGCCCTGTTCTGCTCTCCCTGCCTGGGGATGGGTGATGGGCTGCGGGTATCCCCCACACTGCTGACAGGGCTCCTGCTCAGCTGCAGTTTGGAGCAGCAGAGCTGAGCATCACTGCCTGCCCCATCCCAAGGATGCCAGGTTCAGCCACAGCCCTCCCATTTCACCAGGCAACAAGGTCCGTGGGGTACCTGGAGGTGAGCAGCTGTTATCTGGCCGGTGGCACTGAAATCCAGTGACAGGACCATGGAGAAGCGTGTGGAGCTGCTGCTGTGGCTGGTGGTCACCGACCCAAAGGCTCTCAGCACCATGAACATCGCCTGGATCTTCTCCACTGCAAAACCAGCACCAGCAGCCCCCTGAACCATCCCAATGGCTGCAGCACTGCATTGCTGCAGTTCTCACCATGAGACAGCCAGACCATGCTGCTGCTGCACCAGTGCAGCCTCAGGCTGCAAACAGGCACTGATGGAGGCTTCTCCCCCTGCCTGCACAGGACCAGCCAGGCATGGGGTCAGCATCCTGCACCATGGGAGCATGGGAGCATGGTGGGATGGGGATGTGCCAGCCTGCCCAGGGCAGCACACTGCTCCAGGCCATTCGCCACCCCTTGCTGCAAGAGCATGGTGTCCTCCGAAACCCCAACCTGCCCTCTCACACTACTGAACGCTGAGCAGTGCTTCCCCTCGCGTCACCCGTAACTTGATCAGGTGGGAAAAGCGCTGCCCCAAGCACACCACCAATTCCCTCCTGGTGCCTGCCCTGCTCTTTATCAAAATAGACATGTTGGGTCTGGGATGCAGCAGCACCCGCAGCCCTGCCAGCCCGTGCTGCACTCACACCGGCTGCTCAGGAGCCATCCCAAGGGCATGAATCACACCGAGAGCGGGTCAGACATAGGCCAGCAGATGGAAACGGCATCCCCCTTGTGTCTGCTGCTCTCCACAGCCTGCAGTCTCTGCCCTGCACCCCACAGCCTCTGTTCCACATCCTGCAGCCTCTGCCCTGCATCCCGCAGCCTCTGCTCAGCATCCCGCAGCCTCTGCCCTGCATACCACAGCCTCTGTTCCACATCCTGCAGCCTCTGCCCTGCATCCCGCAGCCTCTGCTCAGCATCCCGCAGCCTCTGCCCTGCATACCACAGCCTCTGTTCCACATCCTGCAGCCTCTGCCCTGCATCCCGAAGCCTCTGCCCTGCATCCCGCAGCCTCTGCTCAGCATCCCGCAGCCTCTGCCCTGCATCCCACAGCCTCTGTTCCACATCCTGCAGCCTGTGCCCAGCATCCCACAGTGGGACTTGGAGCTTATACCTGAGACTCTGCTGTCCACGCTGCCTGCAGAGCCCACCAGGAACTCCACAGCTTTCTGACAGCACGAGGTCCTGCCAGCCCCACTGCGCCCCATGGGCACGATGGCCTGGTCCTGCCGCTGCAGCAGCAGGTTCCTGTAGGCTCGCTGTGCCACCGAGCAGATGTGAGGAGGCATGTCTTGCTTCCCCTTGAGTACCTGTGGGAGGGGGACAGCACAGCACAAATCAGGCTTCTTACACAGGAGATCCTGACAGCATTCACACTCAGGGGAATGGTTTCTCCCCAGGATGCAAAACCCCAAGAGATTCCCAGAGGAAAGGGAAATGCCACCCAGCTTGGCCTTGCCACGCTAGTACCAGAGAGATGGTTGGGAACTGACCCAGGAAAACTGCAGCAAAACCCACTCCATCCTGCCCATGAGCAACAGTTCTGAGCATCCCTGATCCCAAGTGTCTTCAGAGCACCCCCAGCCCCAAGTATCCCCAGAGGATTCCCCCACCCTGGGCATCCCTTGTCCTGTGTGTCCTCAGAGCATCTCTGGCCTAGAGCATCTCTGGTTTCAAGTGTTCTCAGAGTAATCTCCAGCCCAAGCATCCCTTGTTTCGAGTGTCCTCAGCACACCCCCTCTCTGAGCATCCCAACCCCCAGTATCCTCAGCGGATCCCCTCTCTGAGCATCCTTTATCCCGAGCGTCCTCAGCGCATCCCGCCCCTCGCATCCCTGGCCTCGGCAGCGGCGGTCGCACGGTGCCCCCTGCCGGCCCCGCCGCGCCCAGCGCCCCCCGCCGCTGCGGTGCCCTCGGGGTGCGGTGGCCGCGCTCACCCTGCCCGCGGTGCCGGTGCCGCTGCAGCTGCCGCTGTCCCGGATGGACACCAGGCTGGGCCCGGCGAAGGTGCAGGGCAGGCGGGCGCGGTAGCGCTGCTGCAGCGTGTTCATGGCGCTGCAGGAGTTGAGGCTGAGGAGCGTGGCCAGGTCCTCGGCCAGGTCCAGACTGGGGGGGTTGCTCTGCAGGAAGAGAGATGGAGCCCCCCCTCTCAAGCGACGCCACCGGACCTCGGGCTGTGCCGGGCCCCTCGGGCACATCCAGCCGGGGCGATGGCCGAGCCCTGGGGCTGCCCTGGCTCCAGTCCCTCACCCTCTGCACGCTGTCCTCGTCCACCTCGGTGACGCTGCCGTCCGCATCCAGGCGCACCCGCACCCTCCCCGCCGGCAGCTCCGGTGTCCCCACGTCCGGCTTCAGCTGTGTGGCTGCAACGAGAGGCCTGTGAGTCCCCCGGCGCGGGACAATGAAGGGGGATGCATCGTGGGGGCTGCAGAGGGGACATGGAGCAGCGCCTGGTGCCCACCCTGCTCCCAGTCACAGCTGGGCTGGAGACACCGCTTAGGTTTGGTGCTGGAAAGTGAGGACAGAGGAAGGCATTTACCGAGCGTGAATCCATCCTCCTGGACAAGCCAGACCTTCTCTGCTTCATACCAGACATCCCTGGGAGCCTGCAGGGAGGAGAGAAGGGAATCCTTCAGGATCCAGTGAAAAACTGCACGGGAGAAACTGCATCTGCTCCCTGCACAGCAGCAGGAGCCCTGGTGCTCCTTTGCCTGCCTGGCCTGGCAGGTCCTCAGTACCTTACCTGGTCCGCGCTCTCGCCTGTCTCTTTGCTCTCTCCTGTTGCCTCCTTCCCCTCTCCCAGCTCTTCCTTCACCTTCCCCACCTCCTCTGCCACACGTTCGGAATTCTCCTGGGTCCCTCCCGGCTCCTCCTTGGGCCCCTCTGACTTGTTCACAGTTTTTCCAGGCTTTTTGATTTCCCTTGGCTCCTTCTTCCCATCTCCAACATCTTTCTTCATCTTCTCCGGTTGTTTCCTGCTCGGTCCCAGCTCCCTCTTGGCTCCTGCTTTGCCTGGAGGCTCCGTGGGGCTCAGGGGTGCCCCCTTCTCCTTCTTGGTGCTCTCAGAGACCTTGGCTGTGTCCCCCACCTTTGCTGGGGCTTTGCTGGGGCACTGGGGGCCCTTGCTGGGCGCAGGGGCTGAAGGCTGGGGGCTGCCTCCTGCACAGAGGTCCTTGGGGCTCTTCTCAGGGCACAGCGGCTTCATTGCCTTTGGAGCCTCAGGGCAAGGGGTCTCTGGTGGTTTGGGGGCAGCCGATGTGGGAGTCAGAGCCTGGGGGTTGCCCCTTGGGCAGGGGTCCTTGGGGCTCCTCTTGGGGCAGAGTGGCTGCACTGCTTTGGGAGCCTCTGGCCCAGGGGTCTCTGCTGGTCTGGGGGCAACTGACGGGGGGGTCAGAGCCTGGGGGTCCTTGGGGCTCCTCTTGGGGCACAGCGGCTGCACTGCTTTGGGAGCCTCCGGCCCAGGGGCCTCCGCTGGCTTTGGGGCTGCTGCTGTGGGGCTGGGTGCTGAGGATGGGGCTGTGCTGGCGCTGGGCCCTGACGCAGCCCTCCTGGGTGGCAGCTCCTTAAGTGCAGGGGGGGTCACCCCCTTTCCCCCCAGCCCCTCCGCTTGCAGCCCGTTGGGCAGCGCCCGCCCGCTCTTGGTCCCCTCTGCTCCAGCCGCTGCCGTGACCCCGGCTCTGGCCCCGTCGTCCGCTGCCACGGGCTGCAAGTGAAGGAGGGGAGCCGGGTCTGACAGGGACAGGGCAAAGGACCCTGCTCCAGCCCCAGCCCCAGCCCCAGCCCCCCGAGGGATGCTCGTGCCAAGTGCAGCCCAGCTGCACACAGAGCCCCAGCCCTGACCTGCTCGCTCCAGGCACAGCCAATGGCAGCAGGTGGCTGCATGGACCTGGCTGCATGGGTGCAGTCAGCATCATCCCCATCCTCCTCCCTCCTGCTTAGCCACTTCCTGGGTCACCACTTGGTGCCATGCCCAGGGACATCCCTTCCAGCTGAACCAGGGAGCTCTGCTTAATCACTCACCTTCTAATTAAGCCAATCAAGAGCCCCAAGTGCTTATTGAGTCAAGCTTGTTGTTTGACTTATGCTTGAGACCCTGCCATCCAACCCCAAAACCACTTCAGGTTTCTGCCCCACAGCCCCCAGTCCTCAAGGCCCTGCTCTGGCTGGGAACAGCCAGGGACACCCCTTGATGCCAGGGCTACTCTCACCTCCTCTTTGCCGCTCGCCTTTTCCTTCCTCAGCTTGGCTGCCTTGGCCTCCTTCTCAGTCTCCCTCACGAGCTGCTTGATGAAGCCCCCAGGGATGACCGACAGAAGCAGGGGGGGAGCGGCAGGAGGTGGCCCTCGGTCCTCGTCCCGGATCTGTTTGCAGGAGCAGAGGCTGGTTATGGGCACAGACAGGGATGGGAGCCCCAGCAAAGCCAACACCACGGGCAGCAGCACAGGCACGGAGCCGAGCACCAGCTCAAGGCAGGCCCAGCGCAGTGGCCGCAGCTGCAGGATGCAGAATGCTGGTGATGCCCTGAGCCACCCGTGAGCATGGGGCTGTGGTGAGCAGCAGCAGAAGCACTCAGAAGCCCTGCAGGGAAACACCAGGTTTCCACACAGCAACACTGGCTGCGCTGCCAGCTCTGCCCAGCACCAGAAGCCCCAGCAGTGCCATGGCAGGAACCATCCCAGCAGCTCCCAGCATCGCTGCGGCCACATGCGGGTCCCTCCATGCCAGGCCCAAGCTGAACCCCATTTCCTGCAGCCCCCACAGCAAAGGCTCCCCCAGCACCAAACCTGCAGAGCCCTGTTCCAAACCGCAGCAGAAATGCTCAAACCAGACCATTAAGACTGCAAAGGTGCCCAGGGCCTGCAGGGCACGGGAAGCGATGTGCCCTGGAGCTGCAGGGACACCAACCCTGGAGCCATGCGGGGGGCCGGCTGCAGCGTGTCCCCCACCCAGCACCCTGCAAGCATCCAGCCCCAAACACCGCTGGTACCACCCCGGACCAGGACTTTCCTTCTGCTCCCAGAGCGCCAGACGTGAGGAGATGGCCATGCCGGCGAGCGATGGGGCTGTACAGAGAGCCACGGGCAGAGAGAGCAAAGTTAGCCAGGGGCTACCGCTGGCCATGGGGCCATGCTCAGGGCTGTGCACTGAAGGGACGGGGCTTTGGTGTGCTGGGGAGGTCACAGCCATGAGCAGCCACATCCAGCCCCTGCCACGGCACAGGGAGGTGATGGCACAGGGTGTTGGTGGCCCTGCTGCCCTGGTCTGGGTGGCTCTGGGCAGCGGCAGGAGCCAGCCCGTGCCCCGCTTTGGGCTGACCCCAGCTTCACCTGTCGAGATCATTCATGCACTGAGCGGGTCAGGGCTCGTCAGGCCCAGCCGCTCGCTCCGGCAGCCGCATCTCCTTGTACAGTAAAGGGCAGGAGCGCCAGGAGCGCCAGGAGCCGGGTCAGGAATGTCATCTGCCTCCTGGGGCAGCTGCCCCCTGGCTCCCAGCGGGGACAGGCACTGCCCCAGCGCTGTGCCCCTGGCCAGGGCTCGGTGGCCACGGGGTAGAACCGGCCCCGCGCAGCGTGGCCGGAGCCCGGGGGGTGCCTGCGGGAGGCCAAGAACACCCGGGACTGGATCCTCAGTCCTGCTCCACGCAGGGGAAACTGAGGCACAGAGAAGGGACCGTGCCTGGACTAAGAACGCAGCACGGCACGAGCGAGGGCTGGGGACCATCACCAGCACCACCCCGGCTCCCCTGCTCAGGGTTGCGGCCCCATGTGGGTCTGGTCCCCACGCAGTTTCCCGCTGGGAACATGATCCTGCTGGCACCCAGGACCCGCTGCCATCGCGGTGGGGGCCAAGAGCCGAGGTCCCGCACCATCCCGCTGCGCAGGGCAGAAGCACCGTTCCCGTTCCCACCTCCGCGCTCCCCGGCACAGAACGCCTGCCGCCCACCGCTATCGCCGTCCATTCCCACCTAAAAATAGCCGGGAACACGGAGGGGCCGCGGCCCCGCGCACCCCAAAGGCCCCCGCGCACCCCGACCCGCACCCGAGCCCCCTGAGCCCCCAGTACCTGGCGGCGGCGGCGGCACCGGGGCCGAGCGAGCGGAGCGCGGCCGGACGGGACGGGCCGGGCCGGGGCGGGAGCGGCGCCTCCCCCGCGGCAGCTGGGCTGCCCCACGTGGCGCTGCTAAAAATACCCCGCGACAGCGGACGGGAACGCGGGGCCCTCCCGCCCCTGAGCCCCCGGGGTGCACCCGGTTCCCCCCCCTCCCGCGCGTCGGGGACGCCTCCGGGCTGATGCGGCTGCCCCATCCCCGGCAGTGTCCAAGGGCAGGGTGGACACGGGGGCTTGGAGCACCCTGCTCCGGTGGAAGGGGTCCCAGCCCGCGGCAAGGAACTAGAGGAGCTTTAAGGGCCCTTCGACCCAAATCAGTTTGTGGTTCTGTGACATGAGCCAGCCCTGGGTGCCCTGCTGCAGCAGGAGGGGACACCGGGATGTCCCCTTGGACCACGGGTCAGGGCGCAGGCATTGGGCTCCTGAAGCACCCGGCCCTTCACATCCCGATAAGGGGAGGACGAGCTGGAGAGGGACCTGAGAGCAGGGCTCAAAATAGCCTCCAGTCAATGGAAAGTCACCGCAGCGCTAAGGGCAGCGCCTTCAGCAGGCAGGGAGCAGGCAGGGGCCCGGGATGTCCCTGCCACCACCATTCCCAGCCTCACCTCCCTGCTGAGCTCTGCCAGGACAGGGCATGTGGAAGTGGCACCGGACAACCCCGCAGTGACCATCAGGATCCATGTGCCACCCACCACCAGCATTCACCACCCAGCCTGGGGCTCAGGCCAAAGCCAACCTGCAAAGGCAGAACTCACCCACTGCTGCTCAGCACCCCCCCCCCCCCCCCCCCCCCCCCCCCCCCCC
>NDXB01000060.1:10854-90756 GCA_002631895.1 Agapornis roseicollis
CCCCCCCCGAGCTCCATGGATGTGCCCAGGGCATCGGGACCAGGAAAGCTGTTGGGAAAGGAGGCAACTGCTGCTCTGCAGTTACCTGGCAAGAGGCTGAGCTGCTCCATTTCCACCCCTGAGCAGGATGAGGCCGTGCAGATTCAGCTGATCCTTCCCATGGTCCCTGATGGCCCCACAGCCATGTGGGAGCCCCTGAAGGGCTCACAGCCGAGCATGAGCTTTTGGAAAGCTGCTGTTCATCACCCAAAACGCACCTCATGGCCCTGCCAGGGCCAGGGTTTGTGCTGCTCCATCACAGCAGGCCGGAGATCATCTTCCAGCACCCTCCTCACCACAGCAGGCACCGTTCCATCTGCAGCCACAAGTGGAAAAGCACCAACAACCATGGCTCCTCTAGTGAGCAAAGGGCAGGCAGGGATGCGGGGATGCAGGGATCCATCCAGCCGGGCAGGGACCAGTGAGACCGAAAGAACCAGGCGGCAGCACACACGCAAAGGACGGTTTTTATTGGGGTTCTCGTGGTATGAGAGCACTTGCACTGACCAACACACAGAAGCAGCTTAGCTGTGCCAAGAGAATCCTTCTAAAACAGAAGAATGGCGGGATTAACCAGGAGTGGCACATCACAAATCCACAGGGACCTGGAGATCACCCCTGGGAGGAGAACCCTGCACGTGCAGCAGCGAACACGGGGCACCCCCTCCTCTGCACAATAAATATGAACAGAGCCAAGTACATAAAACAAAGTGATTCTCATAGATACAATATCTAAAGGTATTTACACACACTGGCTTGTCTGACCATTAAATTACACATTGAAAACAGGTTCTCTTTCAATATAGCTCTTTAAATGACTCGTAGCTACTCATGTGAATCTGCTCCTTTTAGTTTGTCAAGGACCGAATGCAGTCACTGAAACAGTGCTCATAAAACACCTCTCTCAGGATGCTCTCGCTTTATTCTGTTTTTCAGACTCATTTTTAGTTGCCACCTCACCTGCTCCCTCCTCCCTCCCTTTCCTTAAGGAAAAGTTGTTCGATACAGCTGGGAAAGCCTCTTCTCAGCCCTGCATCCAGGTAAGCCCGCACCTTTATCTCCTCTTTCAGTCTGGCAACAAACCTGGGTAAATCCTGACCCTGCACCAAGCAGCACACAGCCCCCATTCCCAGGTTTTCCAATGAAGCTCTGCATGGGCACACGTGGGGTCTGCAGCACTGGGATCCCAATCACCCAAGACACCACAATCCCACTGGCATCAGCACAGTTTCTTCCCTGCTGCCTGTGCTCAGTGCTGCAGCCCACTCCTCAGCTCAGGAATGGACCATCACAGGGCAGGAGTGAGGAAGGGAAATGGTAAATGGGGGCGGGCAGTGATGGCGGAAAAGGGCCACCCCCATCCCTGCACTGGGACACGGCCCAGCAAGAGGCAGCTTCAGTGGTGGGGCTGGCACCAGCCAAACCTCACCCTGGGTTAAGCCACAATGAACACGCACTTTGGGCTCCACCATGGTGGAAATCAAAGGCAGGCACTTCAGTGCCTCCAGTGCTGCCCGAGCTGCAGGGGCCACGGCTGCGACTGGGAGTATTTTTAGCCAAGGAGTTATCCGATGAATTTGGTGCTATTTCTGTCCCCTGCGCGGGACGGAGCTGCCAGGTTTGGTCACCTACAGCCTGCTCAGTGCTAGCTGCAGCTCCTGCCAGCCCCAGCCTCAGGGAGCACCGGGTCCCCTTCCCAACATCCTCGGGCACAGCCCTGCACTGTGCATGGAAGCTCTTCCCTGTGAGGGTGCTGAGGCGCTGGCACAGCGTGCCCACAGCCCAGCTGTGGCTGCCCCATCCCTGGCAGTGCTCAAGGCCAGGTTGGACACAGGGGCTTGGAGCTCTCTGCTCCAGTGGAAGGGGTCTCTGCCCGTGGCAGGGGTTGGAGCTGGATGGGCTTTAAGGTCCCTTCAACACAAAACTAGGCTGGGATTCTATGGGCAGGTATCTGCCAGGGCACCTCCATGGTCTTCACAGCTCCAGCTCAATAACCACCCCGAACCAAGGTCACTCAGAACCAAGTAATGCCCTGAAACAGCAAAAATTCCTTCTGGTGAACACATTTTGCTATCACCGCTGCCAAGCAGCCATTTCTGCCCTACACAGACCAGCCCGATGACAGCCACTGCTTGAGTGTGCCACAACCAAAGCGCTCTGAGACCTCTGAGCAGATGCCTGAGCTCTTTCAAACACCAACTCCTTGCCCCCATTAAGGTCATTTACTCTCGCCCATCACCCAGCACAGACTCACGTGAACACCAGCTTCCTCTCTGGAATGCCGAGGGGTAACAGGGAAACTGAAACCCAGCAAATAGAGGGGGGTTCTGCACTTGGACTTGGTCCCAACGGTGCCTGGAATCACTGTGCTGGGAACAGAGGCTGCACAGATGAGGGAAACTGGGGTGCCTTTATTATGAAAACCAGAATAAAGCTGATCCTGCTTGAAAGGAACTGCTGATTCCATACATGTACGGAGCAGAGATTCTGCGGAATGTCAGAAGTCGGAGAAACACTTATTTAATAAATAATATAAAATGCTTTTTCTCTTGTTAAAATAGAATTCTGGGTTTATAGCTACAGAGCACAGCGACCTTTACATCAACAAAATAAAGCTGAGTCCGGGGGGATCAGGTTAACACAAAATAAAATACAATTGAACAACAGGATTAAAGCAGCCGATGTTCAGTCCACACGATATGTACACCATGGAATAGAAATCAACAGAAAACAAAAGAGATCACCTGGAAATTCCTCAGACATCTGGATATACATCTGGTCTCTGTAGACTTTAGATATTTTCCTTTGTTTTTTTTACAATATTAAAATTAATACTATGCTTTCCCAAAATACATTTCTCAGGGTCTTTTCCTTTCATTTGTGGAATTGACACATTCCTTACATTAATCAACACAACTAGAATTATTTACTTGTTACTGTACACTTCAGAGTAGTCCTTCCTCCATTCCAGCCACACCTCGAGCGGGAGCATCGCAGAGTGAAACACCTGCATCCCTGCCATGTGCTGCGTGGGGACAGTGAAACCTACATGCGAGTGTGAGTGGCTGCGGTATGGGTATGGCCATGGGATTAAACTGAGGCCTAAAGCTGAGCAGCTGCCAGGGAAAGAGCCACACACAAAGCTCCGAGTACCTCTCTTCCCATGAGCTAGTGCCCTGCAAACCTCACCACATGCACTGGGGCTTGGCCATGCACCATCACACCCTGAGCTGCTCCAACAGCTTCAGCTTGTGCAGGTCACAACTGACAGAAACAGCTTTGCTTTTAGCACCATTTGTCTCCTCTTACCTAAGCACTGCCATCAAGCTCCTGCATTGTATTCAGAGCAAAACTAACTCAAAGCTGTGGCTTCCCCATCCCTGGCAGTGTTCAAGGCCAGGTTGGACACAGGGGCTTGAAGCAAGCTGCTCCAGTGGAAGGGGTCCCTGCCTGTGGCAGGGGCTGGAGCTGGAGGAGCTTTAAGGTCTCTTCCAACACAACCCAGGCTGGGATCTATTTTCTTTATTCCCCCCTTCCCCATATTTACAGCAACTCCCATCTGACAAAAATGCCACCCTGCCTCAAGGGCAGGGAAAAGGAAGGGAAAGGGGAAAGGGAAAGGACATGGAACAGAGTCATAGCTCCCCGAGCAGTCACTGCAAATCCCCAACCCAGCTCAGGCAGGAATTACACATCCCTCCTCCCATCACATCACTCAGGTGCTTCCTTTCCAGGATCCAGTAATTTGTCAGCTCATACATCAGACACAACAGATATCTGGAAAATAATCCCTGCAGCACTGGAGGCATGTGGATGTGTCTGGGGAGTGCTGAATATGGCACTGAATTCTCTGGTTTGGAATATAAGAAACAATTCCTGAACACGAAGCAGAACATCAGCACAGCTGCTGTGTTTGCCAGGACATTCAGATATCTTCTGTAAAAGTCTATGTTCAATCATTCACTGCTGCTGCCTGACGCTCTCATTTCTTTTATCTTCATTTCCCTGAATCATTGAGGAAAAAACCCAGCTCCCCCCACCCAAACCCAGAAGTAAAGAAACAAAACCCTCAACCCCTCAACCCCCCCCAACCCCAGTCCTAGAGTTGTGCTCAAAATGAGCCAAAGACCACACCGTGCCCCAGGTGCTCTGTGTTCAATGACATGTTCCACACACGCAGCTGAAGACCTTCCCATCAACTAAGAGCATCTTGTGCAAGAAACCTCAGAGAATCCAGTACCCAACCCAGGACCGAGCCGCCCGCAGCAGTATCTAACACTGGCTTTGAGATGTGGAATTCCAGCTCTCCCTCCCTTCCATTCAGAACCCCACTTGTGACCGGGATCTGATGCAACCTCTCCCCTCCTTACAGCACAGTCATGTGTAAGTCACCAACATAAAGCTTTTATCAATGGTCAATAAATCAGTTGGCTGAAGAACCGACACCGGGAGTGGGGCTGCCCTGAGCCTGCACGAGGCAAGAAGAACCCCATGAACAAGTGTGCTCCAGGGCATCCCAACTCCATTACACTTAAAGAAGTGCCTATTTCCCTAAGTCAACACACAGCCTTCATCTCATATAAAATCTTTGGGTTTGAGGCACTATTTCCCAATTGCAGATGTGTCCCTCCCCTCCTCACAGACACATCAGGAGCTGCAAAACGCTTCCAACAAGGATTTAGAGTGAAAAGCAACCATGGAAAACAACTGAAAGAGAAGAACGGAACTGATTGTGAACTAAGGACAAACAAACAAGTGACATGAGAACTAAGAGTGGTTTTCATCACAATCTGAGGGTATTTTTCCAAATCAAGAAGGAAAATAAGCCCATTGCATGGTATTGTAGGAAGAGCTTAACACCCAGTGCAGAGTCAGCACCAGTGAGATGAGACTTTTCCTATTCCACTGTCATAAGCACCACCCCTACTCCTTACAGAGGATGCTGAGGTGTTAAACATCACTTACCGATAAGGACAGCAGAAGCTGGTACTCTTTATACTGAATAACATGAAAAATAAATGGGGAGATCATTAAAAGCTATCACCTGATTCACAGGGGGTATTTTCCAAAGTGCATTTTCCATTCCCACTGCACAGGATGGTCAAAGCACAGGCTCTGGGGGTTAAGCCACTTCCAGAAGCAAATCCATCCAATTTTATCACAAGTGTGTTCAGGATAAACTCATACTTCCAAAACAGTTCTCCTGGGTTTGCCAATTTTACTTTTCATATATGGAAACAGGCCCAAACTCCATGGAAATCTGATAGTGACACCAACCAGACACACAGTACACACCAGGGGCCAAATCAAGCTGCCAGTACAGCTGCTGTCCCCGTTCACGCAGGTACAGCTCTCATTGTCTTTAGGGACTATGAGACTTGTACCATCACTTGTACCAGGCAGAACACTTTTAGGGGTTCACTGAATCAGAAGGAAAGCTCAAATTCAGCCCTGATCTCCCTCTTACAAAACACCAGCACAGCCAGGGAAAGCTGACCTGACGTGCCTGAAGTTGTCTAACAGCTAAGAGATGATATCTTTACTTTAGCAAGAGTTTCCACATGATAGGACTGACGTCTCAAGCAGAATTAATATAAACCTGGCATCTGATCAGCTTGTTTTTCAGTTCCATCCCAGTATTCTCAGACTGTTTTCAATGTGGACAGTTTGAACTCACTAGAAAAGACAATTGAAAATCCTTTTGCAAGCTGAGCCGTTTGATAGGTGCACAAAGCTCCTGAGCTGAGCTACAGCAATGGCCTGGGCTACCTACGCTATGAGAACACACTTGCTTCATGGTTTTGTGTACAACAGAGAGGGATCCACAAGTCCCGTAACTGAGGAGTGATCCCGACTACGTACCGAGGTACCCAGACACTTTAACCCAGTACATGCACTAGTATGCATTGGATTTGAGTAATTTCTGTTTAATCTTTAAAAAGTGCAGTTGACCTGAAATGGAAAAGAACTGTCTTTATGTTCACTGTAAACTTGTCAAAAGGAATCTGCTCTTTAAAAACTGTGCTAAAATAGTCAAATTTATACAACAGAGCACTAGATGAAGCTACCATAAATTCCTCTTCACCAATTATTACTCTATGGTGTCAGTTATAGTACTGCATATACGTAGAAGAAGCAAAACGGTGGTAGCTACTATTAGTGAGTACAACAAACCAAGTGAATAATTTGAGTTCAATGCTTCCATGAAGTAGCAATAACATTTAAACCACAGGACAGTTAGAATTCAGTACTTTGAAGTGCATAAGAGTCACACTGTTGATCATCAGCAGTATGGAGAAAGGTTATTACAAAGTCAGCAGTAATGGTCGGAAAGAACATGGCAACACGACAGACTGAAGGTTATCCAACACAGCAAGTCTGCAGCTCCTCCTGCAGCCAAGGGGCTCATCGGTCCCACAAAGACCTGTGCTCCCAGCCAGCAGTCACCATCCCAGTCTCCAGGCTTGGAGAGTATTGCAGAGAGAACAGGATCTTCCTTCCATCAGTAGTTCCAGGTAACGGACCACGGTTCCGACACCGCCAGGGTGGGGAATGCATGGGAGCAACATGCAGCTTCTACGCTGGGCAATATCCACCGCTGCCAGGAGCATGAATTCACTTGCCACGGTTCCAGTCCTCACAACCTCCAGACACAGAGTTCTGACATATCCCACGCTGTAAACATCAAGTTCCTCTTTGAAGCACATCCCGCGTGCAGGATTGCACAAAGTAATTCGTAAGGATTCTGTGAAACTCGGCATGTTCTCGAAGCAGCTCGCCCTAAGTGAGCCTGGGTTGCTGTTCCTCCTACAGACCATTGCTATTCCTGTGGCTGAGCGGTGGTTTGGAAAGCTCTACAACTGTGGAGCGAGATTTATTGAGAAACTTTGGAGCCCGGCGCAGCAACCTCTGTGCCTCAGTAAAAGCTTCTGTCAGCTCCTTTTTCCACTGAACAAATTCTGGGTCACTCTGAAAGAGATACAGAAGTCGTTTGGCACCTCACAGCAAACTGCCAATAGCGTCTTCTCTCTCAGTTAGCCCTTAAAGCAACTTAGTTTAGTTCTCTGTAGGAATGAGGAACTTTGGGCACTGAAACGTGTAGCCCTTGCTTCTCCAAAGGCTGGTCAAAACGTGCTGAGCACTGGTGTCCTTCCTCCCTTGCAAACACATCAGCTACCACCAACCAACACGTGCCAACAAGGCTTTCCAAGCCCACGGAGGTTGAGAAGTTTTGAGGTTTTTAGCTATTTACTATTAAATGATTTAACCATTGAAATCCAGGACAGGAGCTGCATGGTTTCCTGCTTTCAAAACTCGAGCGGGATAAGAACTTCCCAGTTCTGCTTAGCTTCATAAAGTACCCTTAGCTAATACGTAACAGGAGGACCTGAAAAACTGCAACTGTTTTATCATATGCAAAATCAATCTGATTAACAGTTAGTGAAAAACAAGTGTCTCACCTCACACTGCAGGACAAACTGTTTTCCTCCTTTAATTCTCAGTAAGATGCATTTCTTATCTTTAATTTGTGTTTCTTCAACAGACACTATTTGTTCCATTGTCAGAAGGCTTTGCTGTAGCATTTGCAAAAAAGCAGAGAGATGACTGAAAAAACCCTGTTGCCCATCAAACCAAACCACTACCTCATTTCTCTGGACTACCCACGTAAATCAAGTTATGAACATGAACAATAATTACACAAACATTTATTTCTGAAGAGTGGGGTCGTCAACTAAAGACAGACTATAAGGTAAGAGGGATTTAGCAAGGGGCTTGGTTGCTCCAACAGATACAACAAAATGCAAGCTAAGAAAGCCAGGAATGACAGCACAAAATAAGAATCTACAAACAGGTGTGTCTACAACCAGATAGTCACTATCTTCCCTCAAGAGAGTTGCAAATAATGCTATATATTTTCCAAGTATTACTGCTGTTCTAAATAAAGAGCAATCTGACTATTTCAAAGAGCTGAAAGGGAATGAATATTGAAGCACTCTACACTTGCAAAGAGGCAAACATAAACAGTGTGCAGAAAAGCTTTCCCTATGGACAACAATGTTCTGAAACTCCAAAACCTTACTGAACTAACTACACACAGGATCTGCCTAGCACATCACCACAGCTGGACTAAACTAAAGTTCCTATAGCATTTGCTTTGAAACAAAATGCTATAGCCTTTATGACCTTACCAGTTTATGTTTTTTTGTATAAATAGTCCAGAGGTCCTAAATGAAAAACAACACCATGAACTACCAAGTTCCTTTCAAAGCACAACAAAACAGAGTAAACAGGTTTCTCAAGTCTGCTGTTTCCTCAGTGCGCTGTAGCTACCCATTAACTAAAGTGATACTCAAGATAAGCTACCCAAATGCACCAGTCACTGACTCAGACAAATCCGCAGGAGGTATGTGCCTGAGCAGGAGTTCATCAGATCTGCCCCAGCATCCACTTGCCTTCCCTGCTGCTGCTCTCCAGAGGACCCCACTTACCCGTGACTCTCCTTCTCCTCGCCATTCAAGTCGGTTTGGGAAGAGGTAAAAGTAACGACGTTGCCACTGAGTCAAGAAGGGGTTCCCCAGTTTCAGCATGTACCCATGCATGATACAGTCCTTCCCCAGTGCGTAATCTACAACAAGAGGAAGCATTAGTATGCAGAATGAAGTGCTGCCAAAAGCATCTTGCAAGTGTGCTGTGTTAAGAAAGGGCATGGCCCTGAGCAAAGGGTGACTCCACATGCCGTTGACAGGTTTGCAAGTACTGCTTCATGTGCCTAGGCAAACACAGAGCCCATTCTGCCCTAACTACACAGGCTGCTGCTGCTGCTGCAGTGGAGTAATCAGAAGCAGAATTCAGTTCTTAAGCATTAACTATTAAAAGAATTATGTATTGCTATCCAAAGTTCAGTTTGTGCTTAACACCCTCCTGCAAACAAGCGAGGTTTGCTGTAAAGGACCTCCCGTTTGCTTTCTCAGCTTCTCTGTCATGACATCAAATCCCACATAGTCTTTTCTGAGCACACACCACCAACAAAAGCAATGAAAAGCTGTACATGATATTCTTTAAAAGAGAGTACAAAAGGTTTTCCAAAAACATTATGTCATCATACAGCATTTCAAAACATTAAGAACCATCTTAAGAAACATGACACTGAGTAAATGAATTCTAACAATTACTGGTGAATGACAGTAATATGAGAGTCTGCCGTGTGAAACTTCAAACACATGAATTACTACCTCGCAGCAAAAGATGGAGACAAGTGTATTTGACAGATTACCTTCCTCGTGGCCAAGTTGCTTATTTTTAGCCCTTTTTCTGGCCTCAATTTTATCTGTGTCTGCATTTACTGCATCATAAACAGTTTCTGCTACTTCTTGTTGCCAACGCTCCGATATTACCAGAGGGAAGTTCTTATATAATTCCTGGTCACTATCAAGCAACTTGCAAGAGAAAAACAACATCAAAACACCAACATTTTAATAACTTATTACTATCCTTATCCCCAATAGTTAATAGTAACCCACATTAATAGCATTAATTAAAAAGATGAACTCTAATGTTAACAAAGCAAACAGGTACAAACAAAACACAAATACCCACGTAAGCAAAGATATTAACATATAAACACAAAGATCTTCATTCATACACAGAGAACAGGTCACCTATTCAAAACTTGTTTGGTCTGATAACTCTAAAAGCCTCACTCAGCACTGCCCCATCATGTTCTCTAGGCTTTACCTTTATATAATCCCTTAAATGTAAGCACCGTTCTTAACTTGGCTGCATAAGAAGTTTCTCAGCACAAATATCCCATGAATGAATGAATGAAAAGATACCTTGTACACCAGAGTACCTTCCATGTTTCTACAGGCAAATTCTGCATTCTTAAGCTTCAACAGTCAGCTGTGCATGCTGCACACCTCAGTTTCCCTGCTACATGAATTCTTTTCTCCCCTAATCCTTAACTACAGTACTTGAATTGCACTGGAGGAAACTGAAATTACTGGATCTTCAGGAAGAACATGTAGGTAGGACAAGGGGGAATGGCTTTAGCCTGCCAGAGGGGAGACTGAGATGAGCTCTCAGGCAAAAGCTCTTCCTTCCCTGTGAGGGTGCCGAGGTGCCAGCACAGGGTGCCCAGATAAGCTGTGGCTGCCCCATCCCTGGCAGTGTTCAAGGCCAGGTTGGACACAGGGGTTTGGAGCAAGCTGCTCCAGTGGAAGGGATCCCTGCCTGTGGCAGAGGTTTGGAACTGGATGATCTTAAGGTTCTTTCCAACCCAAACCAGTTTGGGATTCCATGACCACAGCAGGAAAACCCATGCTGGATCTCAAGTCAGAACACCTCGCTGCAACTGGGTGCATGTGGTTTACAGGGATTCCTGACAGCATCTGAGTAAGAGAGGAAAGCTGTGGGCATCCACTGTTGGCTTTCCCGCTTGTAATCCCAAAGAACACACTTTCTTCTCTGTGTCACAGGACACTGCAGTATAAATATCACCCTGAGCAGCAACGGAGGAGACAAGGCACGCAAAACTGGCATCCTCATGGGCAGAGGCGGCTCCTGACACCTCAGTGGGAGCTCCGGCTGCAGCTGACTCAAGAGGCAGGAATTATTCAGTCCCTTCTAAAAGGCTGTGACGTCCCAGCGTGAGCACAGAGCAAAGCAGCTGTACATGATACCCCTCACTAACTCATGACTAAGAATAAATTTCTCTTATAAGCGGCCTGAACAAAGATTATATGGAAGTGATCTGGCTACAGGAGTGTCAGGCCTTGCTGAGACTATCTGATCCCCACAAGAAAGAAAAAGACCATCCAGTTCCTCATCGCAAAATGTTCCTCTGAATTACAGCATTCCAGAATTGCAGGGAACTGGAATCCTGTTAGCCTAACATTGACAACATGGAGTGTTCTGGGATAAAGAACATCTTGGGTTCTCTGAGCTGCTCTTTAAACACGTAAAACCTTTCCTGTGCCAACTTCTGTAATTACAGCAGGTGACACTGACAGACAAGTTCCTTTTCGGCACACTGAGTACTTAACATGTGGTTTTGATCATAAAGTTTAGAGCAATTAGTTTCCCTCCTGACTCACTTCTGTGCTAACAAGAATAAAGTCTGATCTCCTGAAGAAATGAGTAAAGACCAGGACAGACCCAAGACAAGCACTGATTCACTTCTTGTCTCCAAGTGCCCAGGAAGCCCTGGGAGCAGAACGAAAATGCAGGGTGCATCACAACACCTCCATGTGTGCTAGCAACAGGCCAGCAGCTTTAACTTCCTATTCTTCACTTAAACTATTTTAAGTCATAAACAGGTTTGGATACTATCAGAATGTGAAAGTTTCTTTTTATCACTTTTCTAACTTGTAAAGGTGCTACCACTGACACATAGCTATTCATTTTGAAAAGCTTCCCAGTGTGCACTCTGACCATGGAGTAACACTATTAAAATAAGGTTTAGTCCCATTTCTCCAAGCTACCAGGAACAAATTACAGTTTTAAAAACTACAAACCATTAAGAATTCTTGAAAAACTGAGGATTTCCCAAAAGCCATCTGACCATTTGGAATATTTGCTTTATCCTATGAAACTTTTGATAATTTCAGTCAATCTAAAAAGTAAAATGTAAGGGCTTAGCACTCAACAACAAAGCAGCCAAGCAGCCTGAGCCTCTTTCATATAAACCTCTTTCATAACAGCATGGATTAAGTTCCCAAGGTTGAAAGTAATCCCTTGCACACTCAGTAGCCCGGGAGCAAAGGAATGGTATGCACATGGCAAGTTAAGCACGGCAGCCATCCTGTACCCATCAGTTAAAGCTGTGTACCTTAATGCCCTTAGTGTCCTCTTCATCAAATGACCCAATATCAAAAGCATCTGCTGCATTTACTTCTCCCCGGGGAGGAATCAATGGTGGAGGATACTAGGAATTAAAAGCAGCAGAATTAAAGACAAATTCATGGACATTACTGAAATCAGTAATATATCCAAGCCTTTTTATTTTTTGCACAGATTACACTCGACTGCAAAAATATGTCCCTTAAAATTCAGCTTCAGCCCAAAGTTGTTCTCCTTTAATGAATGCTCCTCCAAAAATTCAGGGATAAAACCCCACAGTTTAGAGGCAGCAAAGCAGGAGGCACCATGCAGTCATTTAACCCTGAATAATTCAGTACTGATGAGGAAAATGAGCAAAATGAGTATGTAATGGGCATACAGCAGTTTGCCTCAACCACCCTCCACATACTCATGCAAGTGAGTACAAGACTGGGACCCTGCAGTTTTCTGGCCATTACCTGTTTGGGCTTATTTTCCTTTATTGCTTTATCAAACAACCTAAGGTTACTATCTCAATCCTTTACCTTTTGTAAATAGACTTGCTGCCAATCAATGCCCTTGAAGAATGGATGTTCTTTTACTTCTTGTGCACTGCAAAAGACAAGTAACTGAAGTTAACAAAGAGATGGGACTTTTCAAATGTATTTGAGGAACAGCCTTCAGAGGTCACATTTCTGTCACTTGAAAACATCGGGAAAATGTTTTCTTTTTGCTTTTTCAAGGAAAAAAAATAAGTTTTCCTAAGCAAACAACAGAAGACTTTTATGTGGAAACAGTGCTGTAGGGTTGGCAAGCAATCCCTACTGGTTTGCTATGCTAGTCCATCATGTCAAACAACACCCATCTGTCAGAACCCATATACTACTTCCACATAACAAGTTTATTCTGCACCATTTCATATCGTACATATTTTATGGCAAAATAAGCAACTCCTCTGGATAGACCCCAGGCTGAAAAGCAACCTCAGGTCACCCTCAGAGGGCTCCATGATAAAAACTGCCTATCCCTCTGGATCAGAGCCAGCCAAGCCTCAGGTGTGACTCTCAGTTAGCCGTTATCACACCTTGCCAATGGGTTCTCAACAGTTGTTTATTCCTCCCATTGTCTTCTCTCTGGCCTCACCCTGGCTTTCTGAGAAGGTGATAACACCAGGTTCAGTGAGCAGCTATGAGCAAGGTAAGCTTTGGCTGGAGCAAGTCAGGTTTTGTAGCCAACACAAAAAAATGCCCCTTTCCTTACAGTCACAGAATGAAAGAGGAACCCAAAATGAAACAAGTGTTCACAGCTTTCTGTGCTTGGGGGCTTGGGGTTTTCTGCACGCAATGTATCATTACAAATACAAGATAAGCAATAAATGTTAAGCTATCAGTAAGTCTGAGTCAAGTAATGTGACTTCCTGCCAAAACGGATCAAGCACAACCATGAAAACAACACCGGGATGAACAGTACAAACACCACCCAATGTGAGAGCGACTGCAAGGAGCTCGGGGAAGCCTTCAGGAACAGAAATTGTCCAAGAACTTGTCCAAAGCAAAGGAAGCCAAAATGTTACTCCATGCACCGCGCTTCTGAATGTTCTCTTTCCAAAATTAAAGTCATCACAACAGGAAGCAGATTTTGACATGAAACAAATTCACTCATTTATAGAGAAGTGGAATTTTTTCAAGGCAGCAATCCAAGGAGAAGATAACACCTACCTTCTTCCTTGGCACCCCAGCCTCTTGCTAACATCCCGCTGCAGGAGCCCTTCCAAAAGGGACTTCAATTCAGGAGAAAATGAATCCGGGAGCTCCACATTCTATGAAGAACAGAAGCACAAGAAGAGACGTTTCATTATACAAGTGGTGTGATCTGATTTCCCCACACAGGAGAGTAGGTTTGCTTTGATAGGGCTTGTAAGCAACTCTTCCACATGCAAACACAGCTTTAGCAGAAAGCAGGCTCCAGAGCTCCAGTTTTTAAGATGGGTATTTATTAACCCAGAACAATGTAGGTGCCACCCTCACCAGGATCTTACCACGGTGA
Source organism: Agapornis roseicollis (assembly GCA_002631895.1). Lineage (NCBI taxonomy): Eukaryota > Metazoa > Chordata > Aves > Psittaciformes > Psittacidae > Agapornis > Agapornis roseicollis. The sequence continues at coordinate 24,757 of NDXB01000060.1, forward strand.
GCGTCATCCGGTCAATCTCATGCTTATCTTTGGTTTTGTGCTGTCTGAAAGGACTGTGACTGTAGGAAGAAGAGAATGCACAGTCAATGGAAAGCCATAACACATCAGGTTATCGCAGCAGGAAAGAGCATAGCATCCCCTTAGTCCCACTCTTCCACTTCATTAATCCTGTCCTGCAGAATGTGGAACAATTAGTAACACACTGAGCATTTACAACACTAGCATGAGGTGGTGGCTACCTACCTCCAATTTACCTGGTAATTTATCACCTCTGTCCTTTTCCTGCTTCATAGTTCTGAGTTTGAACTTTTCCTTTTAGCTATAGAAGACCTTCCAATATTTACAGATTTAAACAACCACAAAAGCAGAAACATTTTTGTATGAGATTTTTTTATTAGATTTAGGATATATTCCCTGTTTCTCAGTTTTCTTCAAAACCTTGAGGGAAAAGTGTTTTTCAAAATTAAGATGTAATTTACTTATCAATACATTATTGTATCAGGAATCATTTTGCCTTGCCACATGGCATTGGGTACCAGCTTGTTTCAACTGGGGACCTGCTATTCAAAGAGTTATTTCCCTTTTATCATCAAAAATGTTTCTGAATGGATCCAATGAATGGACCAGGAATTCCATTCTTCTGGATCTAAGTATCACAAGTAAGAAGACAAGAGTAACAGCCTCAGGTGCTGTGATGGTGAGGCTCTGAGTAGATCAGGGAAGCAAATGATTGACTGGGGACTTATGGGCAGATTTTGTGCCAGACTAAATTTATTAAACGCCAAGAAACGGCACCATGAGCCCAGCTTGTCTGAAATGCAGGATGTGTAATTGCCTTCAGAACAGATGAGGAAGGAGAGCTCACAGTGAATAATTCTTTGGCTTCTGTCTGCCCACCAATACCACCCCACACATCTCTGTCAGGAAGAATTGCAGCCCATGAGGACTGAGATCTCCCCACCCTGTAAGCCCAAGCGCCTGTAGTAGATGGCATTGCTTGTCCCTAGGTGCTAGTTATTTCTTCACATGACTTTAATCCTGTGAAGGAAGAGCCACAGCAGTCTGTGGCTTTAATCCCGTGGGCCCAAGTGACTCAAAAGGAGGTCTCAGAAGGAAAGATGAGGAGCCCACAGTGGTCCCGGATAAAGGATGCTCTCCCCTCTGCTCCAAGCAAACCTCAACCATCGTGTGTCCTGCTACTTCCTTCAGTGAGTGATTACACACACAGCACTGCTCCCAGCTGCCTGATGCAGTCTGTACTGGAAATACTTCTTTTCCTGGCAGTTTGACACTGTTGCTTTCTTTATTTGCACACTTACTTTCAGTCTAGTTTGTGAACAATTACTGTTAAACTGATACAGCTCTGTAGTTCTATTCAGAAGCCACACACATTTGTACAGTGTCTGGGATAGAGGTAAGAGCTCCTAATTAATTAGGTGCAAGGACACAGAATGATCTAACTGATGATCAGTCTTTACAGAGAAGCACTCTGAAAAGCTTAAAACATATCTTCTGTTGCACCATTAATACTGAGGATGCTACTTCGATCAAACACTTGCCAATCAGTGCTTATTCATTCAGATAAATCCCATGATCTTAATAAATTCTATGTAGCCACTTTAGTGAGAAGGTAACGGTTGACAAGGCTGTAATTATCACGTATTTTTGTACACCAATATGGTAACAGGCCAGATTCAACAAGTGGAAGCCTCCAGACATAACTACAGGAGGAAAGACTTCATGTAAAAAGGGAACAGTTTCATCACAACAGGAGACCTGAAGCATAAAATGAAGCCCATCATTTAACAGGGCTGCTGGTGTATTTAAGCAATGAATAACATCCTACCATTTAAAATATTAACAGTTGCCAAGAGATGAGTAAACTGTGTATCAGTAGAAGTCAAAAGAGTGGATAGAGCATCTGCTTTCCTCCCTGCCCCACACCTGCACCTAGTAAATGAAGCAGGTCTTGTTCCTTGTTTGGTTTGGAAGCAAAAAGCCTGGTTTAGCCTCGCGTGCAGACATGTCCACATTGCAGAGATGGCAGTAAGATACCATTTCAGATGCTGTGTAATACGTTACATATTAGTACTTCAAGGGACAGACAATGACGAGGCTCAGGCTAAAAAGCACACAGGACATGAAACCTCACTCACCCCCTCAGGAGTTTGAAAAGCATGCAGCCCAACGAGAACCAGTCTGCGCTGCTATCATACGCAGTTCCCTTCTGGAGCACCTCGGGAGCCATGTACCCATGGGTACCTCTGGGAAGCAGAAAGGGACAAAATCTTGATTACAACCAGAACTACCACTGACAAAATAATTCAAAAGTGGTGTTTTCTCAATAAGACAGCCTAATTTAAAAAGAAGTCTTTTTCAACTTGATTTTATTTTGCCTTTTCTGTGGCCAGGCATACGCATGTTTTGTTTGTGTGTATCAACTGAGGAAATACCTTCAAACATGAACAACAGAGGTGATTATGCAAATGCAAACAGAGATTTAGCAGAACAAGTGCAGGGGTCAGTAAGTAGCTTCCATCTAAGAGCGGACACAACAGAGAGAGAGGAGGGTTGCCTACTCTGTCCATTCAGTTCACAGGGAACACAGACCCCAGGACACAATCAGCACCAGATCATTCCAGCCCTGGGCCCAGTAAGGCTGAGACCTGCTCCTGCTGCCAGCCCAGCAACAAGCAGAGCTGCCTCCTACTCTCCTGAGGTGTTCCACAGGTCTCTTTCCAGCTGACAGCAAGCTGCCACAGGAGAATGCCTCCATCAGAACTCATGGCTGGTCAGCGCTAGCAAGCAGTCACCATGCATTACTTTTACCCTTGCTGTAACTGGAACCTAGGGATTTTCCCAGGAACCCACTGAATTGCAGATCTTTGAAGGTATGACAGGATGAAGCCTTCCTTTTTGCATAAATTCGGAGACTAAATCAGGGCTAATGAGGACCTAAGAATAAAACTTGCCAGATACGATGTGGAATCCACACATAACACAAGAAACTCAGATCCCAGTTTATGACCTGATGCCAAGAGGTAGAAAGGAACACAATTTGCCTCCGTTTCTACAAAGATCCAGAGAGAGAAAGACACAATAAACCCTGTTTTTTAGTCGGTTTAGGAATATTTAATTATCCATTTAGGACAATTAAAACAATCTGGTACTTTAACTCAGTTCTTCTTTGAGCACTGAATCATCTCAAAACGATGTGTCATCTTCCAGCCATGCCTACACATCAGCTGCTACAACTGTGCAGGAAAACAGAGAGAGGAGACTGAAAAACCTTATTAGAGCTGAACCCAGCTCAGCTACATGCCAAAGCAAGCCTGTGCCACGCAAGTGTTACCTTTTTCCTTAAGGACTCAGCAATAGCCGCATGTGCAGCAAAGCCCCCAGATGTAATACTTACACACTGGCATGGGGCTTCTTTTTGGAAAAGTCACAAGCCAGCCCAAGGTCTGATATCCTCACATGCCCATGTTCATCCAACAAGATGTTTGCAGGCTGGAAAGCCAGAGGCACAGAAAGGTTACTGCCTGGTATGTTACTGCTCTCCGAGCTACATGTCCTCTGAACACAGTAACTCAAACATCAATACTCTCTTGTAACTGGTAATTGCTTTTGGGGGGGTTTTTTATGTCAATGTAACTGTCACTTTCTAGCTCTAATCAACATTCTAATGGAGCACAACCAACCCCACAGATTATGAAAGACTGAAGAATAACAAAAAGCACACGACAGAGTAAATCCCATTTGGCCTCAGGTCCACACCACCTTGGTACAGTCTCTAACTTCATACCACCATTAAGCTGGTGAGATGAGTAACACTGCACAGGAGTCATTCTGACCCCAAGGAAGCATTTACCAGGCAGGTTAAACTGGGTAACAACTCAGATCAGAACTCTTTTGAAAATCATTAGAAAAATCAGCCAGAGATGAACAAATAATCTGTATTCTTCCCCACAAAAGGTTTAAGGCAGGATAATTGAACCTGTGGGTATACTTGCTGTTGTCTAGCACCAGGGTGAAAGCAGTTGCTGTTCACAATTACCTTGAGGTCTCTGTATACAACGAAGCGATTGTGCATGTGTTCTAAACCCAGGATGATTTCAGTAGCATAAAACCTCATTTCTTTTTCAGAAAAGACTCCGTGCTGGGAGAGGTGGTAGTGCAAATCTCCTCCTGAAATGAGCAGAATTGAGATGCCATTAAAGGAACAGTCAAACCTTGCCTCACAGACAGGGAGCAGGATGCCATGTGGAGCAGTGAAGCCTCTGTAGGTTGTTAGAACCTGTGGAGCTCACAGAGACCCAGCCCTACCCTCTGCAAGTACCAATGGGGACAAAATACCTGAGAAAGGGAATAAATAAATCTCATCAATCTGAAACTCGGTTTTAAGAATACATCTACTTCATACACATTTGCATTCAGCGACTAATCCAGCAACTGAGTCTCAATGTAAAGGATTTGCACAGCAAGTAAAATGCTGTGTAAGTGCAGGCACAACACAACAGCGCTCTGTGAGCTAAGCCATGCCATCACCACATCAAATTGCGAATATTCCTAGGAAAGAGTCCAACTCCCACAAGCACTGAGCATCCTCAGCAAATATGGGCAACTGCAGCATCTTCTCTCTCTTAACTCCACCAATTCCTCTCTGTGTGTGTCCTCACAAGAGGTAGGTTCAGGCTTCTAGGTATGAGTTCTTCCCTTCTGAGGAATGCTTTCCCCATCAACTCTTTGCAAATCTCTGTATAGCAGCCCTTTTACTTTTATTCTGAAAGCTGTTCCCTGATGTTCTCATACGTTTCTCCACACAACCAGCATTTCCCCAAGCATCCAGCCTGGCAGGTCTTTTGGCACCTTTATTTAAATATGTCAATATTTTAAGGTTACAGAGATTTTCCAGCCTGTTCTATACATCCCCTGGTTCAGTTGAATTTATCCCTGGTGCCTGCAGGCCAGTGCTTCACACCTCAAGTTATTTTTCCCTCATTCTCCTTCTGATCTCTGTAAGTCCTCCTGCCAGCATTTCTGTAATACCACTATCATCTGCATGAGTCTTGCTTACCATTCATCAGGTCCAGAATGAAACAGAGTTTGTCAGGGGTGTGGAAGGCATAGGTCATACACACTATAAAAGGACAGTCCTAGAAGGAAAGGAACAAAGAGTTCATTTGGGCCATGAGCAAAGTACCACTTAGAGAAGCTAAAAATACATGGGATGTTCTTCCTGTGATATCTGCCCATATTCATATTAGTTTTCTAAGCAATCTCATCTACACACTCTGATGTTTCACTTGCACTTCACAGATCTCAGATTTTGCTGTGAGGAGCCAAAGGCTTAAAAAGTGCAGTGACCATCACTATCCTCTGAAGACCTGCACCTACAACAGCTACAAGTATTCTATTTACTTGAGCTTGCATGAGACTTACACAAAGATATCAAAGCTGACAAGCTCTAGGCCAGCTTAGGGAGAAATAAAGCTGTTCCCATGAAGTGTAAAGGACACACACTATTTCTTACAATTGCATGGTGAATGTTCAGCTGTTGGAACACTGACTGCGAATCTGAGTCACGTCCCGTACCAAATCCCAAAGGAAAGAAGGTGTTATTCTCACCTAGACATTAAATGCAGCCACACTGGTGCCAGCCCCTGCAGAGCTGCACGGGGCAGACACAGCCACCCGCTGCTGCCCTGCAGCTCCCCAGCAGCACTCACAGCAGATGGTTAAAGGGAACATAATACACCAGGAAGGAAGCCACAGCTCTGATGAGTATGTGATGCCTGGGAAGCAGGAACAGCAAGCTTCAGACTACGCAAACCCCAGAAAACAAGTGAAATGAGTGCAGGGTGGCTGTGCACGGGGATGTGTTATACTGCCACTGCTTGATGCACTTGAGCCTTAATTCACACAGATGTTTAAGACAAGCAGCCTTTGAAAACACAGCAGGGAAAACATCTCTGTGCTGCCACTGATCTGTTCAGTGTGCTGGTATCTCTATAATGCACAAGCCATGGCAGAAAGCTGGCAGAACATCCTCTCTTCATCAGGCCTGTATTGGATGCTAATTAATAGGGGGTGGGTATTACGTGGTCAATCCCTTCTCCAAAGCCATGTGAGACTGGGGCTGTTTGGTTAGTCTATAGTGAAAGCTTAAGGAGTGGCTGTGTTACTGAAACAGACTGGGCTGCACAGTAACGCCAACAGACAACGTTCTGACCCCAAAGCACTGATGAGAAGATGGGCCAAGATGAGCTTAACTGCTGATGAACCAGGTCAGCAGGCAGGAAGCATGAATGTGACCTACCATGACTTAAACAATGAGTTAATTACTGCAGGACTGATAGTGAAAGCTCTGGGAATCTCTAACAGGAACTCGCTTCCTTCCCAATTTAGAAGCAGCAAAACACAGTGGCCTTGGGCAGAGCAGAGGATGCGGAGCCAGCTCCGGGAGGGAGGGAACAGCCACACACTATCCCCCCACCAGCCATTGGGACAGCTCAGGTCACCTCATCCTCCCACAGGGCAAAACCAGCTAAGGCTGAAATGTGAACCTTTCTATACTTGACTGAATTCCAGTGATTCCCACACAATGTAGGCCAACCGTGCTGCACCATTCAAATCCGTGTTTTATTGCTACTGTGCCCATACCAATCCTCAGTGCAGAAGGCAGGCATGTGTCTGAAACATGTGAAAATAACTGGTAAATAGTCCTAGAAACAAGGAGGCTCTAGGCAAGGCTGTATGGCTTCTAACAAAAGACATTACCTCTCGTTACAACCTCCATATTCTGTAGTTCTAACTTAACTTCAGAGCAAAAGCTGCAGTAGAATTATTAACTTGATTTTCTAAATCCACTGGATAATTCAGCAGTGTCCCCAAGCAGGCTTCTTAAAGCCTTAGAGCAACCTAATTACCCAGAAGGATCACAACTTAAACACCAGACACAGAAAAAGAAAGGGCACCATCTATACCAGTGCACCTGTACTTTATGGATCTCATTTTTTAAAGGAACTCTGCAGGTGTAAATGTGATGCATAATTCATTTTTGTGTAAGCCTTCCTAATTTAATCACCACCCTTAACAAGAGAGCTTGACTGCCTAGTGTTCTCAGAACAGGAGAACCAGAAGACACAGCAGAGTGAATGGAACCCCAGCAGTGCAGAGCCCCTACTTCCAAACACACACAGAGCACCTTTTGGCACACTGCTGTTATACAGCCCATGATCAGCCATGGTCCCGGCTGACCTCAATGGGCTGGGTTTGAACAGAAGTTAGGCAAGCATTGGCTATTACAGAAAGTAAATATTTTTCTTTCTTTTAACAGAAAGTAAAATATTTTCCATACTCTGCTATTTCCCAAGAACTTCAAAACCTATTCCCAGCGCCCAGCTTGAACATCTCCATGGGAAGGGAAGCCAGGGCCTGTATCTTGCAGGGGAGGAAACACAAACCTCACCAACAGTCTGTCTGTGTTATACCAACCATCAGCGACAAAGCACATGCCACGGTGGGGAACCCCCATTTGGTGTTATGTGGCCAAGCCCATTAGCTCCCTGTCTCCTTAGTGCTGTCCACCCCACTGCCGAGCTGTGCTCATCTGCAGTGTCACCATAAGAAGCTGTTCTCACAAGGCAGCCACGATGGACTCAAGTCTGGCAGCTCCCTGCTGAAGAAGTGGTTGTGAGTGCCAGCATCTGAGGTGGATTACCAAATCTGATTACACAAAGGTATGTGTAATCTGCACAGCTGTTATTATGTGCTTTGCAGAGACATCTGGATTCACAGTCTCACAACTAATTGTATTGCAAAGAACTTCCAAGTTCCATTTTGTTCCGGGCAGCACATCAATCCTGTCACCGGGCACAGCAGGCGCCATGCAAACCTAACAGCTCAGATTCGGGAATTAAATGAATTATCTTGTTCTAACCCTTGCAAACCTACTGAATTCTGCATATTCAGAACGTTCCAGCATCTCGCGTTGGCTGATGTGCCTATGTTCCTAAATGGGCAGCATTCTGTACAAAACCTCTCTTCAAACTGGCTTTCAAGTTTCTAAGAATCTAAAACCAGTTTCTCTCCAATGAGCTGATAATCCTTAATGAAAAAATAGATGGGTTGTCCTGCTTTTCTGTTGCTCAATGACGAGCTCTGCACTGTCGGGTAAGAAAACTACCCCCACCATTAGCAGCCTTGGGAGCAATTTTCTTTTTGAATTGCTAGACATGAGAATTCACAGTCAGTTCTGCAGCAACAGAACCACAAATTAAAGTTAATAGGACAATTATTACTAATTTGCCCAGATTTCTTGTCTAGTCTCCACGAGAGAACTTTAACCTTCAGCTCTGGAAACTCCTGACACTTCTGGAGAGGCCACAACTTCTCTTTGGTGAAACAGTTCTAACTGCTAAATTCCAACCGCATCACTGGGCTGTGGCCAGCTGTATGATGATCACCAATGCTCAGTGCTGGGTTCTGCAGGTGGGTCCCAAGGACCCCACACAATGCTCCAGGCTTGGGGAAGAGTGTCTGGGAAGCTGCCCTGAGAAAAAGGACCTGGTTGGTGTTGGTCAACAGCCACTGAATATGAACTTGTGCCCAGGCAGCCAAGAAGGCCAAGAGCATCCTTGCTTGTGTTAACACCAGTGCGGCAGTGCACCTCAAATCCTGTGTTCAGTTCTGGGGCCCTCACTACGAAAGAGACACTGAGGTGCCGGAGTGGGGCCAGAGAAGGGCAATGGAGCTGGTGCAGGGCCTTGAGCACATTCCATTCTCATTTCAGACGCACTGCTAGAATCAGGGGAAAGGCTCCAGGAGGAGTTAATATTTGCATGTCACACAACTGAATTAATCAAATATGTATTATATGTAACAGCTTTTATATTACATGGAAGAAAAAGGAGAAATAAAATAATAACAAATCAATAATACTTACTCCTGTACTGACAAGAGACAGCATAATTCTTTCATTTAAGGCTAATGTTTCTCCTTGCTTCATCTTGATTCTCTTCTTATCTAAACATTTCATTGCATACCTGAAAATATCAACTGTTCAGAAAAAGCACCAAAAACACTTCCTCCTTACTCAGAGTTATTCACTACCAGTTATGCCATGCATATTTCAGTATCCTGTAAGCAAGCTCTTTAAAGACTTAAATCTGGTGCTAAAAACATCATTACACAACTAAACAAGCAAACCTCCAATATCTCAGAGTTAAGACGCATTCAGCAGAAGCCTCCTAAAACAGAAATGTGCTTTAACAAATAATTCTGTGTCCAAACAACCACAGAGATTGAGGTATTACATATCATACATCCATTTATTAACACCTACAAGCAGGGCTTTGCAGTATGAGTTAAGTAGCAGACACTATTACAGTTACATGTAATTCTAACAGTTTCTGTGAGGAAAATAACATCCTGAACACAGGCTGAGTTTTGATTTGAAGTTTTCTTTCTACTCAAAGGTCAGATATACACAAGACAGCTTTTTTTTTAATCTTCTACCATCTGTATTACAGAAATTAATAAAATTTTGCTCAAAACCAGAACGTTTCCCTAACAACCATCAAACAAGAGGAGAGTATTACACAGTCTGGCTATTCGGTGAAGCCAGTAGGTGAGCCCACTATTAAACAACAGCTGAGGAGGAGACATGTGCTCCTGCATAGATGACTTCTAGACACAGGCAACCACGGGTTTTTAGGCCACTGGTGTTAAACTGCACTGAGGAGAACACCATGTTACAGCACTGCATCGATGCTAATCAACTGCCTACGCTGACAGCTCTGCACAGCCACGGGGCCTCGCATCACCTCGCCCTGCACTCCCTCGACAAGCCACGTCATTCCTGCCATGCATGTGTGGTGAGTGGGGGAAGAGTGAGCGTGAACATCCCGGATTCTACATTTCCAAAACAAGGAATATATTCACAGCACGTGCTCCTGCTGGGGAGTCTGCAGACGATGACTATAAATAGCACTGCACAAGCTGTCCTTGATTTACGCTTTGACTCCACTGATCAAGTGAATGACAGGAGCTGTTCAGGGCTGACCAAGGCAGGGAACCTCATCCTCATCTGGAGCTGCATGCTTACAAAGCACTGCAATCACTTCCCCTTTAGACTGCTTTCTGCATCATGCTTCTGGCCCCTATTTAGATACCCTTGAAGGAGGTGATGTGAAAGAAGCCTCAGGTGTGTCTTTGTGGGTTAGTGAAACACCGATGGCATTTACCTTCGAGGGGTGGCTTCCCAAGCTCCTTGCAGGCAGTAAGTGCAGCAGAGGCAGCCATCTAGAGTGGACGGGATCTGGATTAGGGATGGGTAAACAGGTTTGGATTAAGAAAGAACTAAACCAAACCTTTACCCAGCAACTGAACCTAATTTAAAGGTTTGTTTCAAATGGGAAATAGGTTGGTTTATCCCACATTGCACTTCCCTTCACTCTATTTAATATCTGATAAAACCAGTCCTTTGTTTCACTTGTTAGTCCCAAAGTTAATCCACCTCCTGAGACATGAAAATGACTGGGAATCTGTCAACTACCTCTTCAGGGTGGACACCTACCAATTGTGGCTCAAGCTAAATAAGATCTTTAGTTTTGTACATGGACAAATTAACAAACTGTACTGGACAGAAAAGTCCACAAGCAAGAACAGAGGCAGTATTGTTAGTAATAATATTAATATAAATACTTGAAGTCACTGCAAAAATACTGAGCATGACAGCAACATTAAGATGTCTTCCACTTGTTAATAGCTCAGAAGTTTATTATTATCAAGGATGCCAAGCACACAGCACTGCCAGTGAAGCCAACTGTAAGCACAGACACTCGGCACGTCAAACATGCCAGTGCTTACTTAGAAGAGGAATGTGTAAGGATGGTCCCTGGACTAAAATTGTTAGGAGAAAAGCAAGTTGAAAGGGGTGGGGTGGAATGTAAATAAACAGATAGAGAGATACTGAGAACACTTTGTTAAATCAATGCCCAGATGTTCCAAAGAGAACATAACGGGGCAATCAATGCCTAGAAATTGAGATCTGATGATCAAGGGAAGTGTGTGAACTGTAAGACCAGAAAAAGGATAAAACCCAGAAGGTTGATCCTGGAGTTCCCACCAAGAGCTCTGTTAAAGAGAACTTCAACACTGGAATTATATTCTACCAAACGTAAGTAAGGATCACTTCTTTCACCAGTGAAATGTGCTCTTCAGGGCACAAACACGCAATCACACAAAGCTGGAATTCTGTGTTCAGAACCTGCTCAGGCCCGACCCTACAGGTTGCACAGCACTGAGGTCCTGTCCCTGAGGTCATGTCCTTACATCAGCACCAGCTATGCAATGGGCTTCACTGTGAGAGGAGCAACTTCCAGCAGATGGGAAGCACCACCTCACACCACCACCATGGCTTCCACAAGGACACGGTCCTGCGCTGCCAGGCTCCGAGCCAGGAAATCAGTTAAGCACACACTTCATTTTAAACACATCTGCCCTTTCCATTACCTCTGCAAAGACCATTTAAATGTAGGATGTGCTTAAGAGCTCTGCTAGACTGAAGCCCCGCTGCATGGCACGTAACAGGATCAAATATCAAACTAAGCTTAAAGATGATCCAGAAATCGGAACCTCTTGGGATAACATTTAATTACAAAGACCTACAGAGTAACGTGACGCTGCTTCCCAGTGGTTTGGTAAGAAACAACTGGAAGGATTTCCTTACTAGTTCAGAGCTTAGCATTGCCTCTAAAATAAAGTGGGTATATACTCACATTTTTCCAGTGTCTGCTTTTCTGCAACCATACACTTCACCAAATCCCCCTCTTCCTATTATTCTATGTACACTAAAATCATTCATGGTCAGCTGTAAATGCAAAAAACAGAACAAAAACCAGATACAATTTGCAGCATTCCAAAAACTTACTGTAAAAAATAAAAGAACATCTAAAACCCCTATTCATGTGTTAAGATATTTAACAAGTGTAATTCATACAACATGCATTGTTTTGGAAGAAGGAGCTCCTTATTGTTTCTATTTCAACCTACTTGCAAGCAATTACTCAAAAAGGAACGTGTTCTTCCTTTGACAAGATAAATATACTTGGAGGTACTTACATGAATATTTAGTTCTACGTTTTTCCATTGACAGAATCTAGTAAACTTGTCACTGTAGGGGAAAAAAGTTTAAAAGTGGTCTGAGACACTGTGTAAAGCATCACAGGAAGCATCAAGACTGCTGTGTAAAATAATCAGGGTATGTGGTGCTACTTAGCAAATGACAGTCTCCCTTTTGAAACACTGAAATCCTACCCCTACCAAGAAAAACAATTACTAGCAGTGCATGCTTCAGATTTTACATCCTTACAGGAGAAAGGCATCAAATAATCTTATCCCTGTAAGTACTTGCTGCGTCCTCACACCTCTCCTTCAGATGGCTTTTAACTTTTAAGACCAACTAAAATTGGAACTAACAAACATTTAAATTACAGAAAGAGGTAGATAATTGTGAGATAACTGTAAGAAAACAGAGGCAGCTCGATTCATGCTAATGAGTCTCCATATACTCCAAGGAACATTTTAAACTAATTTTATCTTAAAATAGGAAAAACACTGATAATACCACAAGCTGTTGCAAAGAGAAAAATCATTTCTTATTTCTACACAAATAATGAAGTATTTATCTTCAGAGTAAGAAATAATAGTTCTACAGAAGGATTTTTACCATCATCTCCATCTTGTGTTCTTTACTAGTCCTTTCCTGCTTAACTGCAGGATGTGCACATACAGACCAGGTCTTTCAGTCACACTCAAGAGCTAGTTACTCATGAGAATCTCCCCCAGGAATATAGTTCTGTGTTTGTAAACCCCTGAGATCAAACTGCAGCCCATTACTGCTGCTGTATGGAGCAAGAGAAAATCAGCTTTACTATTTCTCCACTCCTGCATCCTGACATTCATCACTATATACAAAGCAGCCACTCCTTTGCAGAAGCTCACCGATAATACACTATTAATTAAATGAAGTTTATAAGACATTTTCAGCCTTATTTTACAGCAATACTTAAAGACCTGGCTTCCCACTGCATGAGGCAGAAAGCTTGGATAATGTGCCATGTTCCTACCTTTCCATAAATTTCTGAAATATTTTTCCTCGAAGACTATCACAAATTTCTTCTATATATGGCTAAAGAGGGATAAGAAACACAATTAGTATTTAAGCATACAATAAACTGATGATGCAATACTACCCACTGCATTTAACTCATGCTGGCCCAACACAACAACAGCATTTACTGTGTTGCCTTTGAAGAAGACACTTTGAATGAAGCACTAATTAATGAATGAACTAATGAACTAATGAAGCTCGATCAATGTATGAAACCTGTGTGAAGCACCTGCCCATGGACAACAGGTCTGGGAAATCAATCACAGCACAGCTCTTCTTCCTCAATGTATCTGAACAGAGTAAACTGTCCCTGCTGAGGAGTCTGTACTCCCAGAGCCACCCTCTTGCTTCATCTCCTCTCTGTCCTTACCAGGAAATCAGCACCATCCATTCATAAGTGGCTTTTTGTAGAGGAACACTAGAACATGTGAGATGGTACAGATGCTGAATTCCACACCAACATCAGCTGGGAATTAATACACTTGAAAATTAAAGGAAAAGTGCTTTCAAAGGTTTTACATACTGAAACATTAAGGCTATTTCTCAGTTCAGATTAGCCTGACAGGATGTGTGTCCTCCTGATGGAAAGTGATTTACTCTAAATCATTTAATGGCTTAAAATTGCATAGATTTAAGAATTACTCTGTTCATATGCACCAAGGTACAGTTCGCTTTGTCCTGGGTTCAGCAATTTCAGTCAGCTTTTCTTCTCCTTAGTAGCTGTGTTTTGACTTAACCCAGGAACCAGGCTGATAAGACCAATGTTTTTGGTTGTTGCTAAGCAATGTTTGCCCTGACCAAGGACTTTGTGAGCCTCATGCTCTGCCGGTGAGGAGAAGCTGGGAGGAAGGAGGGGCAGGACCCAAACTGACCAAAGAGGTATTCCATACCATAGCACGTCATGCCCAGGAGGTAACTGGGAGTTACTGGGAAGGAGAGGGAACTTCCCGGTCGGGTGGTATCGTACCCTCTTCCCTTGTTTTCCTTATCGTTATTATTATTGGTGATAGCAATAGTGATTTGTGTTATACCTTAGTTACTGGATTGTTGTTATCTCAACCCGTGGGAGTTGCATTCCTTCAATTCTCCTCCCCACTCCCGGAGGGATGGGGAGGAAGGAGGGGAGGGCAAGAAAGGGGGGTTGAGTGAGTGAATGAGCTGCGTGGCTGGGTTTAAACCACGACACGCTTTCATTAAATGTGCTTACAATATTTTAGATAATAATTTGTAATTTTTGACTCAAAAAAAAGCATTTTTATCACTACTACAGTGAAGAACATAACACCAGTACAGTTTATTTTGTCTCCTGAAACAGTATGCACCAAGTCACTTACTGTCACAGAAGTGAAGGAAACAAGACCATTCTGAGTGTGATAGGCTCACCTGAAAAAGGCTGGCTGGCACTTGTTTCTTGGCTAAATGCATTTGTACGTGATCTACAGCTTGCTTTGAGAACGGCTTTTGGAAAAGAAAGAGAAACGTTTCAAACATCTGGAAATGGAAAAGTTTCATGGAAGGTCTACGGCACTGTTGTTCTTTTACCCATGTGAGAAAGAGATGTTCCTCAGAGTGAATGGTTGCAGGCTCCCCACCCCCCAAAGCACGTCATCATGAAACACGCAGAGTAACACAGTGAAACAATTCCTTTAAAGCAGGAAGGCAGGAGAGGGGAAGGTGAGGAGAAGAAAAACAAAGACAGAAGGGCCCCGTGATGCTCCTTTAGCAAATCAGTGAAAGATGCCCTATCCGAGTACAGCTCCAGAGACAGCAGACATGGATCTTTCTACCACTACAGAGCCTACCATAGGTTAATAATATCATAATTAATGTAATACATTTAAATCTACTGCAGACCCTTCTTTAAAGTGACAGCAAATGAAACTGATAAATACAGATCAATGGGGCAGCTGGAGGGAACATGTGTTTCCATGGGCTGTAACAAAGCAGTATCTGTCCCAACGTGTCCCCACGCCTTCAACTTGCCACGCTGAGGCTAAAGAGTGCCTTGTGTCCATGTAGTATGAAAGCCTGCTTTATGGCCAAACAAGTCATAACACAACCCCCAGCAAGCTGCGTGTGACCAGTTTTAAACACAATCATCTCAACCTTTACCCTGAGCTTTCCCACACACCAGACTTCCACATCCAAACGGTCCCCTCCCCCATTCCTGTGGGGTTTTGGGGCAGGGCTGTTGCTGGGTTGGGGGAGGTCAGTTAATGTGTGCAAGTACACACACACTCAAACTGCACTCATGCTATCCTATTGTAAAATACCTTGTTTGCAGAAATGAAACCAGATCAATCTCCAATCTTTGCCTTCCACCAAGTTTAAAAATAAGTGGCACACAGCTCTCATTACTGAAAATAAACTGAAAAAGACACAGTTCTGGGAGACCTTGGAGCAGATACCAGTGCCAAAGGGGCTACTAGAAACCTGAAGAAGGGCTTAAGACAAGAGCCTGTAGGGCCAGGCCAGGGGGAATGGCTTTAACCTGCCAGAACAGGGGAGACTGAGATGAGCTCTTAGGCAGAAGCTCTTCCCTGTGAGGGTGCTGAGGCGCTGGCACAGGGTGCCCAGAGAAGCTGTGGCTGGCCCATCCCTGGCAGTGTTCAAGGCCAGGTTGGACACAGGGGCTTGGAGCAAGCTGCTCCAGTGGAAGGGGCCCCTGCCTGTGGCAGGGGTTGAGACTAGACAAGCTTTAAGGTCATTTCCAACACAAACCAGTCTTGGATTCTCTGCTGACTTCAGCCAAATGCAGTCCCACTGGCTTCAAATGGAAATTCCCAGCACCACAAGCACTGGTAGCTACAATCCCTTCAGTAATAATTGTTCTCTGAATGAAACAATGATTATTTTGAATTATCCCTGCTGCCAAGCTACTCAAATAAGGCAAAGAGCAGTGTGAGATGGGGATGATACGCACATGGGAACAGGACAGGAGCTCCTTCATGATGTACGTGTCATAGATCTGCCGACTCCGGGCCAGCCGCTCTTCCTCAGAATCCAGTTTCTCGTATTCTTTTATCTGCGATACAAGAGAAAAGGTCCATTAGATCAGCAAATTCCTAATGATTTTTCACTGATTTGGTTTAAAAAGCCCAAATACTTTTGCTGAAGTTTATTTTACTTTGTTCTTTTCTTAACTAATGCTTAGGAAGCACATTTGCTGCACTGGCTCTGAGAATGAAGAGGAGGCCTCTTAGAACATTGAAGAAGAATTCAGAAAGTCTTTGCTATTTTTGAGGAACAGCTCTTTTTCCCCCTTGGATTTGTCTGCACAAAACTTCTCTCCCTGCAGCTCAAACTCAGCCTGATACCATCCTTCATGCTTCCATCACAGCCAAATCCCTTTGCAGTTCATCACTTCCCCTGACAAAAAAGTTTCCAGACATACATGGAGGTAATCCCATCAGGGCAGTTCTGCTGCCACTGCCACTGGTAGGAATTAAGAAGTCTGAAACTAATTTTCATTGAGAGCAGTTGAACAGTTGTACCCAATGATCTTAACGGTCTTTTCCAGAACCCTCACTGAGTCCAAAGGTCCTTTGGGGTTTATTTAGGGAAAGAGTTCTTCAGGACTAACAGAACGCAAAAACCATACAAGATCTTTAGGGAACAGATTCAGCTCTGACTTGCTGAGACCTGCCCAGCATCACAGAATTGGAGAACACAGCCCCAGACTGGTTTGTACTGAAGGGACCCTAAAGCTCATCCAGCTCCAACCCCTGCCATGGAGAGGGACACCTTCCACTGGAGAAGCTTGCTCCAAGCCCCATCCAACCAGGGAACGTTTTAGATTCCTGAATCCAAATAAAATGAAGCATGCAGCCCTGCTCTGCGGCTCTGCTCCAACTCAGGAAAACCAGAGCACAGTAGTTCCCAGCTGGATTTCATTCAGTGCTTGTGGGAGAGGGAACAGGACAGATCAGAGCTGTCTGTACCTTCAGCCTACAGAATAAACCCTGCACAAAAGATGTACAGAGCATCTCCTCATGAAGCCGCGACAGAGGGAGGGCTCTGCTCTCCTGCCAGACCCTTTAGAGCAGAGCAGCACTGTGGTTAACAGAAAGCACATCCCTGAGGACTTCAGAAAGCGAAGATGTGAAAACCCACTGTTCTGCCTCTTTCACAATACACTTTCTTTTGTCCCTTCATTCTCAGCCTGCTCCTTTCACAGGATGAGCTGTTCCTCACAGCTCCCAAGCAGGTCTCCATGTGACAACTCAGACCAACCTACCTCGGGAGGTGCAACATCGTCATTGAACTCCATGTTTTTCTAGTCCCCTTGTTTGCTGCCTATGATAAGGCAACAGTTCCCCCGCAAGCTGCCATCTGTGACTGCTTCCCTTTCATACCCAGTTATAATTAAAATGATTCAATACATCTTTGCCAAGGAAACATTTTTTTAATTAATGCAATCCATAAAATAATTAGAAGTTCAGGAGAAAGCCTGATACATGGTATATTGTCTTACTTGAATGCAATTTCCTGCCCTTTGACATTTGCTTTTCAAACTACCTAATTCTGCACACAAAGCATCCCTCCACCACATCCTCATAGGCACATCCTCACCTGCCCTGTCCTCACCTTTTAACCACAGTCCCTTTGTCTTGTAAAGCTTTGGAGAAAGGGACAGGAGGTGACTTTGGTGATGCACTCCAGGGCATCTCAGCCTGTTCCTCGCGCACACTGCCTGATGCTACAGGTGATTCCATGAGACACCTATACTAGTGACCACATTTAACACCTGTGCCTGACATATTCACAACTAATTTTATACATTCATTAAATAGAACATTATTGTAGCATGCCAAAAACCACAGCACTAGGCAGAGCCAAAGTGTCAGCGTTTAGAGCTGTCACCAGTCCCTGTCAGCAGCAGCTCCACAGCGTTGCTTCTGACCCAGAGATAACTGTCCCTGTCACTGTATTTCAACCCTTCCTTGGCCAACTTCAGCCCCCCTCCAGAGACACAGCTTTGAAAATGGTAATCAGAATGTGTTGGTTTTCAAGCACCCAGAAGGACTGCTTCTTTTATTCCTTTTCTTCCCCTTCTTTCCGATGCTGATCTGGATGAATCACTCCCCCAGCTAAATGCCTGATCGTGACTTCAGCTGCAGTAACAAGAAATCCCTGGAGTACGGGGCCTTTCTACATCAAATGCTTTTAAATGGGGTGAGGTACTCAAATTATTCCACATGTAATAAATGTAGCAAGTAAATCAAATATTACAAAATAAAAGAGAAATCTGGTATGACACCAACAACACTGCACCAAAGCCCTCCTGGAATATCTGTAATGGGACTTCTTGAGCAGCACCTGACAAAGCACTGAAAGTTCTTTTTAAGCCACACTTTGCTAATAACCTAAAAATACAATTCCAAATTGTTTCAGAGATAAAGAGGCAGCTAAAAATACCTGCTAAACAATCCCTGACAATGTGCCTTTTAGATTACCTATGACAGTGATACCTTTAGGATATAAAAAGGTGGAAACAATAGGAAAAAGATCCTTCTTTATTGACAGTATCTAATATGTGAGGGGGGAGCTGCGTGCTGTTGAGGAGTTCTTTCCCACCAATGACCAACTCCAGCTATTCTGTGCTGCCAGCAAGAGAAATTCAGCTCATCAGCTTAAGAGTAATCCAGACAAAAGGTTATCTCAGGCAGCTTTCCTAATTACTACTGAGCAGCAGAGGCTGCCTCTTCCCAGCACGTCTGCGTGTTTGAACTGAAACCAGCACCTCTGACAGGATTAACTACACTTTTATATTTAGAGCCTCACAAATAGAGCACGGAATGAATGGAGCGAGGAGGCTCCTCAGGGTCGCTGCGCTGCCGGAGCCCCCCAGCCAAGGAGAGATGGAAAGGATACAACATGCTCCCCCGAATTACAGATCCCTCCAAATGATGCCTGCCTTGGGCACTGTGTCTGTGGGTTCCTCCACTGATTACCTGCAGACAATGGAGCACAACTGACCATATCGACCATGACTGTATCAAACTGCCAACTTGTCAATAGTTACACTGCTATCTTAAAACTCTCCTGAGCTTGGTTAAAGTGATGGGTTTGTCCCTTCGAGGTGCCATCATTACTATATCAAAGATTGTCTCTTATGAACCAACCATTCCACTGTGAAGCTGATGTGACTGAGAACAAGGTCCCAGCATCCCCCTGGATGCCTCTCCTCCCCTCTCAGCATCCCTGAGGAGCAGAGGGACAGCCTTCCTCCTTACCTCTTCATAAAACTTCAGCTGAGGGACAGCTTCATCAATCTCGTTCAAGCAATAGTCCTTAAACAGCAAAAATCCTGGAAAGGAAAGAGAAAAGGGAAAAGTAAAATCAGAAAATGGCATATCATCACTGCAGTAACCTGTCAACAGGGATACAGCCCCCAGGTAACATCCTGGATTATCTGTACATGCAGAGGCCCCTGGTCCCAAGGCTCAGCAATTCCCATCACCAGCATTCAGAACAGAAACGGATCATAAACCTCACTTACCTCCCATAAAGCATATTCCAATTTCTACCTGCTGAGAATTGTATGACATATTTCCATACTGCACTGGAATATCCCATTCCTCTCAAAGGATCAGATTTTGTTCCTTTTTTTCAGAGTAAAGACTAAATACTATTCACATGGTTTGGTTTTGAAATAGATTTACCTACGCTTTATTGATAAAAACCAGCCTGTTCTGCATTCCCAGTTTAAAATTACTGGTTAATGTTACCCCTAATAAGTTTTATAGCACAATAAATTACATCCGAATCTTTATAGCTCCTTTACAAGTAATTTAAAGCATGACCTCTACAGCCTGCTGATGACTATTTTCCATTATAAGCATCTCCATGCACCGTGACAAGCTGAGTCTCATGGAAGTGGTGTCCTTACACACAGCCGGGCTGCTACCTGCTATCCTTTGACTTTACATGGGTATCTGCTCCCACAGCTCATGCTTTGGGTTTACAGCCCCTCAGAACTGTAAATGAACCAGGTCTCACCCCACCACAGCAGGCAATACCTTTCCTTATTTAGAGTTACTGCTGCTTATGGAAATCATAGCCATCTTTTGGAGGCAAGACCAGGAAAATATGAACTCGAATAGCAAAGGGAGCAAGAAGCAGCAGAGTGGCTGAGCCAAGGGCTGACACTGGCCGGGCACCACTTCATCACTTCCCTGCTCCTTTTCCTTCCCCAAAAAACAGGAGACAGAAAATGTTCCTTTCTACTTAAAACATACACAACATTTAATACTAATATTTATAAGAACACAGAGAAGGTATTATATGTACAGAAGACCTGATTTAATTAAAATGTACTTGTAATTTGAACTTACAGCAAAATTATATGCTCAACTAGGAAATAATAAAACCACCTACAAAATCATCTGTATTCCAGACTATACTACCCAGTAATTCCATTGTACTATGTACAGGAGGGCATTAACTGTCAGTTACGAGCATCATGTCCTTTCAACTCACTATCACCTAATTTTATCAAGGGCCTAAATAAGAGGAAACCCACCAGCTACTCAGCAGCAAACCCCTCAGTTTCAGCAGATAAAGCACTGCTAGCCAGGCAAACAAAAGGTTTTATTTATTTATAATGAAAACACTGATAAGCTTCTTGATAGCCCCTCTAGATACATCCAGATCGCAAGTTACATTTCCTATTGGAAGCACTTGTTTTCCTGGGGTCCTCTGGATTTGTCACAATCAGAACACCAGCAAAGGGATTACGACCAGACGGCTCCCATACTTCGCTCAGCTCATTCAGCTGGTTAGGGTGGTATTGCAAAGGTTACACAAACTGGGGTTTGTTCTCTGAAGGAGGACAGAAATTGGATGACGAGATTCCCTTCCGAGATCCTCCAAACTTGCGCATTATTCCCACCAAAAAGAATCATTCTTGAAATATTTCACAAAGAAACGCGCTTTTCTGAAAACAAACCAACCTACCGCGAGCTTGCTCCTCCCTGCAGCAATCTGCACTCACACTGGGGCCTTCTTCTCTTCTAAGGCCTTGTCTCAGTTCCTGCTTTGCAGGGAACACCCTTGGTGAGCTGCTTCTCTTGCTGCATAGGGGACAGGAGCACAGCACCTGTGATCCCCACACCTCATGTGAAGGACTTTGCTGCACACCCAGTCCCCAGTGGGGATACAAGGGGTCCCTCCAGCAGGACTCTGAGCAGGTTCCCAGACTGGTCCTTCTCCTGCCCAAACCCCAGAGCTGCTCGTGGCACCTCTAGAGCACGGTGAACATGGCCCAAACCTGGCTCAGAGCAGACCCTGCCACTGAGGGCACAAACCCAATTCCTTATTTCACACACGATGGAAGCAACAGCAGCACCGAGCAAAACACTGCTGAATTGACTGAACTTTCCCTTGGACAATGAACCAAAGAAGATTACAGTCGTGTAATTAAGAGACTAAAGAGCAGCACAAACAGCAATGAATGCACTGAAAGAAAAATCCCTGGCGAGGTCCCAGCCACTGGCTGGTCACCAAACAAACCCACAAACAACAAAACCCAACCCACAAAGACAACTGTGGGAGGAGTGTGAAAATACACCAACACACACCCTCAACAATGCCCTGGCAAACAGCGGAGCCCTGCTTAGTGTTTTCCAAACTGTTTAATTTCATTAGGGCAGGGAACAAGAGGAGGCTGATGCTGCTCATGCTGCAAAGCTGCTCCTCTCCAGGGCTCTGTTCTAAACTGCACTGCTGCGCAAGAAAATAAAGACATCCCAAATGAGAAGTTAGGAACCTTTATAGATGATTGATATAGTCATAATATGTTACATCCATATCAAGCATGAGAAAATGCTGCTACCCAGCTCCAGTGAACATGAGCAGAATTATTACAGCTACATTTTAAAGCCTATGATAAAAAAAATAAATTATTAAAAATACTGCAGTAAAATAAATCATAGCATGAAAACATAGGGCCTGTAGGGCCAGGCCAAGGGGAATGGCTTTAACCTGCCAGAACAGGGGAGAGACTCAGCTGAGCTCTTAGGCAGAAGCTCTTCCCTGTGAGGGTGTTGAGGCGCTGGCACAGGGTGCCCAGAGAAGCTGTGGCTGCCCCATCCCTGGCAGTGTTCAAGGCCAGGTTGGACACAGAGGCTTGGAGCAAGCTGCTCCAGTGGAAGGGGTCCCTGCCCGTGGTTGCAGCTGAATGAGCTTTAAGCTCCCTTCAACATAACCCAGTCTGAGATTCTGTGATTTTAACCTTTTCTTGAATGATTTGCCTTAAACTCTTACAGCACCAATGCAAATCGCACTCCTCATCTTGCATTTGCAGCTTGTCTGACTGTTCAATCCACGTCCCCAGGTATCAGCACATGTGACCTCTTCCCACCATCCTGATCTCAAACAAATCCAGAGAGAGCCTGACGTTCTCCACACTGGAAGTGTTTGTGTTGAGACCTCCCGGAGTCTGCATTTCTACTGCAGCATAAAGGAAATCTCTCCTATTGCTGCTCTGAGATTGAGTGAAAAATTACGAGCCAGAAACTGCAGCTCTCACATAATTGCAGAACTAATTGACAGACGCAGCAGTGAAGAAGTGACAGGAGTTTGAAGAAGTTCAGGCAGAACTGACGCAGAGCACAATAAGCACCTTTAACTACACACTAAAAAATCAGACCCAGAGCAGAAAGCAGGAATTAGAAAAATGATAGCGTTAAGTAACAGATAAAAGGAACCGGCAATTATTTATGAAATCAAGATGCTGACAGCTTTTGCTTTAAAGATCTCTTCCTCTATACTATATAATTTCTGCAACAACCACATCACTACTTGTTACGGGAAAAGAAAAATAGTTCTTAAAAGCTTTTTCTGGTACCACCACAGTGCTGGATGGTACCCATAATGCACACACTGGAGTATGAGACAGAGCAAGCACCCAGCCTCAACTTTCCCACTCTCCAGGCAGTATCTTTTTCCTATTATCTTTTGATGGGCAATCCTTTGCAGATAAGTTTTCCAAATTCCATTAAATGCACTAAACAATAACCAAGACAAAATGTCTTGGGTTTGCAGCACAGTCTTAACTGGACAGATGAGGAGACTGAGGTGATGACCCCAGCATCCTCTTGATCCATCAGCTCATTCCCAGAACTCATCCCCCACCAGCCAAGGTTGGTTTCACCAGCTTGGAAAGGGACAAGGAAGGGACTTAGGTTAACCCATGTCTTTTAAAAAGGAACACAGCAATATTTCATACAATCACAGCCTGTTCTGCAGTGAGGCTGATGCCCATAGGCTGCATCCACCCTGCAATGTCAAACCCTTCTCTTACAGTTTTAGTAAAGAAACGCTGCCCTTTCCACTTGCCAGGAACAAAAGCCACCTTCTCACTTTACAGCTCCACGTCATTTTCCTGCCCTGCTACCAGTGCTCTTTAAGCAGGAGGCATTGCCCCATCAGCAGGTTCAGCTCTGGCAGCTCTGGGCAGCAGGACAGCAGCCAGAGCCACACCGCAGGCCAGGCCAGGGGACAGCGCTGGCCTTCTGCCTGCACAAGGTCACTCCTGCACTCACACCATATCTTGATCTTTATCAGAAAGTCAATTAATTGAGAGCATGGGATAATAATAACACAATTAATGAGGAACTCTGTAATGAAACAAACCTTGCAGAGAACGACTTGTCTCACTCTAACTGGAATTTTATTCCTATCTGATCCAAATACCCTTTTAACAGGAGTAAATAACAACCTTATTAAAACAAACAGAACCGACTAGGTAAGACAGCAGGGCTAAAAATAGACACATTCCACCCTGATGTAAGTATTCACAATGTCAGTGACTGAAAGGAAGCTGCAGCTATTTACAGCAGGCCTGAACGTGGTCCAAAATGCTGATGTAGACAGTTTCGAGTAGGCAAAATAGCAAATTAGAAAACAAAAATATCAAGCTGCTTCGAAATCCTGTCTAAATGCGCTGTGCATAAGTAGAGAATAACAACAACCCTGTAAGCAGTGACATCTGCACCAGAACCAGGCTCCTCAGACCTTGGCTGCAGCGAATGGCTCCAGCTCCAGGCAGAGGAAATGTCAGAAGAAGTTTCTCAGCATCAGGATGGTGCAAACCATGCAACACAAGGAGTCTTCCTCATTTAGAGCCCTTAAAAGTCTCTATCCTGAGACCCTCTGAGAATCTCCTGATATTTCTTATGTGGCTGAATTCAGACAACAGCTTGAGGAAGTCAGAGGAGCAGAACCACAGGGACACAGACAACTTGCCTCCAGCAAAGCCTCTTGTGCAGGACTGCCAAGGAACCTGTAGGATGCAGTAACAGCAAACCTCAACCAACACTCCACAGTGACAACCCCCAGTAGCAGTAACAGACCTGGGTCACAGACACAAAACATTAGGGTAGACTCTGTTATTAAACCATATAAAAGCTGTGATTCGAACCAGGGTGCAGTTGTTAAGGCACATCCAGTCAAGTTCAGGATCTTGCTCCGTATGCTACATGCACTCAGTTGCCATAGCACAGCATAATTAAGACCACCTAAAAGCTCCAGAATTGAGAGAACCACTGATTTCCTTATTCAGGAACAAAGAGACTTGCTACTACCAGGGAAAACTCATCTGCGTAGGAATCACAGCTTGGGCTAGGTACAAAGCCACAGAAATCCTCCCAGCCCAGAAGGCACCACAGATTTCACTACTTTGCTTTCCAATTACGAGCTGTTTGTCCTTAACCTATTTTTCCTAATAGAGCCTAAAGTACATTCACTGGTCCTTAAAAATACATCACAACAAATTAAAACATATCTGTGTGCATAAAGAGCAGGGTAAAAGAACAAATTGTATTTTCCAAGACAGGACTTGCATACAGTGGGGAGGAGTGCAGAACAATTTCCCTACAACACACTCAAACTGAGCTCAGCATTACTAAGTTGCCAGGTAGCTTGTTTAATGATGTCTATAAATCATTATGCGAACATAAACTTTGGCTGCAAGGTTTCAAGTGTCTTCAAAGAAAATCCTCATTTCCAGGCATGTTTTCCAGTAGTTTTCCCCCATGAAATCACTAACACTTGTTACAATGTGGTCAGCCCTGGTCCCAAATCCTGGAGCTGTGCGTGCCTTCACCTCCTCCAGCACACACATATTGGACAGGTTGGAGGAGCATTCACAGGTTGTGTGTTAATCCTCAATCCAGGCCCACAAGGTAGAGGATCTTAAGCAGATAATGCACTGTCTGACCAAGAGCATTCCATCACTATTTTGCTTGTAGCCCCACAGAGCAGCTCAGAGCTAAATACTTGAGGTGGATTAGAGAGCCTGCATCTCAAACAAGAAAGCACCCTGTAAATACCCTTCCTGACAGCAGCCAGGAGCTCAGCACTTCCAAAGGGCAGGACCAGCAGCTGTCAAGATGTCAAACGGCAGCACAGCAATTCACAGGATAAAAGGATTCCTAAGGAAAAGGAGAACATGCTCTGTCTTTAACACGCAGCTGTAAACCATTAAAAATGCCATGTCTGTGTTTTACCCACTGCAATTGCTACTGGATCTTTACCTCAAAAAAACACAAACCCACCAGGTTATCACCCTAATATCCTCATGAAATGTACCTCTGAATACTGAACATGCAATAAATCACTACTTAAAGCCATGAAAATAAAAGAACAGGGAAAACTTATAGATGAACCATATTAGGACATATCTTTCATACTCTGGCCTCCAGAATTCCATCTGACTAAAGTCACAGAATCACAGAACCATAGAATGGTTTGAGCTGGAAGAGACTTTAAAGCCCATCCAGTTCAAAGCCCCTACCACGGGCAGGGACACCTTTCTCTAGACCAGGCTGCTCCAAGCTCTGTCCGACCTGGCCTTGAGCACTGCCAGGGATGAGGAAGTCAAGTATGTATTCACATACCAAAGGCGAATGAAAAAAAGAGGGTTGTACATCAGAATACCTTCCTCTGAAAGATGGACGAATATCACATATAACTATTCTAATTTTAAAAGGACAACTAAACACAGAGTTGAAGCATTTAATTTCAATCCATCAGTTATTGCAAAGAACCTGATTAAATTCCTTCACTGAAGCTCATCAAGAAATATACAGCACTTGAGGTTTTGTTCTCTTTTCACTTGTACATAGAAGAAACTCCCACCGCTTTTGCAAGTGGTATTAGCAGCTACTAGCAAGCTAACAAGCATGAGCAGCTTAAAAACGTCATGATGGCTGTTATTTGTCGCAGCGGTTCTTTCCCCATGTCACAAGGATGTTCAGTCCCTATGAAGGACGTGCCAGGCGTCGCCTTCTTGATCAGTGTTTTTCCATTATACAACCTCTGCAAATTGCTTACATAATGCAAGGCAACCTCCCTCACTATTGGAAAGCACACTGTCTCTTCTGACCTCTCTACGCCATGAACTGCTCACCACTATGAATTATTAAGCACACAAAGCCCACTGGGAGGTGTATTTCTGCTTATGAGGAAGAGCCTGTGCATGGCTTTGCTTGGGGAACAGCGATGCATTAACATCATTTATTGAAGACATGGAAAAAAGTTCACAGCAAAAGGGGATTCTCAAGTCTCTGATGCCAGTATTCACCTTAGCCAGGACTGTTCCGTATCTGAACCACTGCAAGGATCCAAACCCTTCTGCCACAGCATCTAGGAAGTCTGTTTGTTAGAATCAAAACACAAAACCAGTAGTATTCAGCTAGTAAATACATGCAGCACCTAGGTAAAGAGGAGCAAAGCCGCTAAAACAACAGTGACAGAGCACAGATGATTCTCCTACCTGAATTTTAAAGCCTTCCTCAGGTTCATTCTGTGCACTCTAAGAAAGTTGCTGAGAGTTGGAGGTTCAGAGACTTCTCTTCAGCCTCTTTCCCCATTAGATCAAAGATGCTAATGACAGAGGCATCTAGAAACATGAAGAAACTGTTTTGCAGATTTCTGACTGCAGATTTTCTATTAAATCACTGCAGACGTGCACACATCTGTGAGCAGAACATTATGGAGGCACTGGCCGGACACGATGCTGTCAGGGGAAAGAGGCCAGGAAAGAGAGAAGCAGCAACCCCACAAGGTTACTGCTCTGCTCCCCTACACAGTGTGAAGATTCATGTTCTGATGGTGTGTTACTCACCTCCTGACCATCACCAAGTGATGCTCTGCAGCAAGAACCTTGGAAATCTGGACAAATTCCTCAGGGGGTTTGCAAGCCCTGTTATGCATCATTCTATTAGAGGACAGATACTGGTATAGAACAATAAAAGCATTTGAAAGGTTTATAGTAAATATCTGCTCTACAAATACAAACAAATCAATGAGGAAATCAACAGCCAGAGCTCTCCAGCTTCCCTGCTCTGTGACTAACTGCTGTCTCTTAAAAGCTGAAAGCCAGAAGACTTAAGAGCTTCAGTAATTTAGGGTCTACTTACTTTTTTCCTGAGCTTTTCTCCCATTACTAATGAGTTATCCCACTGAGATGAATAAGTAGCACTGGCAGGACCACAGAATCTGCTTATTAGGAGTAGAGAGCTATGCAGGTAAATCTCATTAAAGTTGCTATCATGCCACATTACAGACATGGGAAACTAATATTTACCTATTTCACAGTGGTGTTCAGAGGCTTCATTAGTGGGTGAATTGTTTCAAGACACGTTGATAAAAACTCCATGGGAGTGCAAATATTTTGGACTGACTGAGAAATTGCTGGGGAGGAAAGGGGGAAATCATGACTGCACACCATCACTGCTGGTACACAAGGAGAACATCCCATCAGAAATCGGCTAAGAAAGCCCAAACAAGAAGGCAGAAAAAAAACATCTTTGGTACAGAAGTCACTTGGCAGTATATTAAAGATAAGTTCCACAGAATCCCCAGCTGGTTTGGGTTGGAAGGGACCTTAAAGCTTCTCCAGCTCCAACCCCTGCCACAGGCAGGGACCCCTTCCACT
This sequence comes from Agapornis roseicollis, assembly GCA_002631895.1. NCBI lineage: Eukaryota > Metazoa > Chordata > Aves > Psittaciformes > Psittacidae > Agapornis > Agapornis roseicollis. Next base: position 52,878 of record NDXB01000060.1, read on the forward strand.
GGAGCAGCTTGCTCCAAGCCCCTGTGTCCAACCTGGCCTTGAACACTGCCAGGGATGGGGCAGCCACAGCTTCTCTGGGGACCCTGTGCCAGGGCCTCAGCACCCTCACAGGGAAGAGCTTCTTCCCAGTATCTCATTTCAATCTCCCCTCTGGCAGGTTAAAGCCATTCAGTACATTATCCATTATATGAAGTTCCAGAGGATAGGATATATATTTTTTTCGACCTTAAAGCCTAGAATTAATCTGCAGCTCCTCTGGGAAAATCACACAATTGAGTATTTCCAATCCCTCTGCACCAGCACACATGGGAGCATATCAGGCTGCATCCCAGCAAAGAAATGCTCAATTATTTATGATCAGAAGAAAACCCAAAATGAATACATACATTTTTTATAGTGACTTTGGATACTATTCATCCCTGACACACAAGACAGACACCTTCTTAAAGCTGCCTGCACATATAATCTGCAGTGGGAATGTTCATCAATATCCCTCTAAGTGATCTTCAGTGTAATTCATGCAAGTATCACTTTTACTTTACCAGAAAATAAAGTATGTTTAAAGAAATTTACCATCCAGTAACCTTTAAATCATGACACAGAAACCAGATCTCAAACCTAACCCTACTCCGGTGAAAAGAGACTGCACACAGTATGTATTTTCTCTCTTTCACTGCCCACATCCCAGTTTGATAGAAGTGGAGAATCACTGTGAAATTGGCTGGAATTTGGGGGTTGGAACTAGATGATCACAAGGTCCTTTCCAACCCAACCTATTCTATGAAACAGCTTACATGAATCGTTTCTGTTTCAGTTTATAATCACCCAGTTTCCGACCTCGACCTGCGGTTTGGGGTTTGTGCTGTTTTTAACTGATCATATCAATGGTGCAAGGAAAGCACAAGTTCAACGGATTCAGAAATCCTCCCGCAGGCTCTCCAGAATCCAGGTTTTAGTCTAAACTTGAACTGAAAATAAGAAGTAACACGAGAAAGAAGAAGGTCAGTCTTCAAGCAGTGTTTTAAATATGGGGGGTTTTGTTCATATAGTTACTTCCCAATTTTGATGGGGCCTACTTCTGTGTGGTGGCTGTTTCCCCTAGGTCAGAAACAACCTCAGGGGAAAAGCACTCCAACAACTAACCTGCCTTCTTGCTTGTTCAGAAAACCCACCAAGCAAGTACCTATTTTCCCTATTATATGGCTGCACCTTATTCAACATCAACATACCAGAACAGAGTAAAATTATCGCAGTGCTACAAGTCTCATGGACACTGTTAAGAAAGAAATCCAAGGCTGTGACACTTGGCCTCACTCAGGTCTTAGGTCAGTAGCTAATGTACAAGCTGTAGGTGACTTTGGCTCTCAAAGCAATCTGGTTTTAAACACTTCACATGGGGTTTTGGGTGGCCCCTCCTGCTCACCAGTCCTCTCCCCAGAAGGATGGAGGATTTCAGTCCACCATCAGCTCCCAGCACACCCAGGCCAGCCCCACCACTTGTACGTCCAAGCTACAGCTTCAGAGTCATCTCGAGAAGACTAGGAGCAAGATCTGCTAATAATTTTGTCATCCCCTGCTCATTGAATAGTAAAAACCTCAGGTGCTTTTCTTTATTTCCAATGAAGTTTTACTGCTTTTGTTGTTCTGTCCTCAGGGGCCTATTTAATTAGTTCAGAATGCCAACGGCACATAGATCTTATGCTTAAACTAAACAATAGCTTAAATAATGCTCTAGGGAGGTGCTTTTCCCAGCCTGTTATTTTTAGGCATCTCGGGGAGCGCAGTGCGCTGTGCTACCACACTGGCAACAGAAAGAGGAAGAGCAAGAGTATTTTTCTCAACAGATTTACACTCAAGATCCACCTAGTGATTAGCATCAAAATTCTGAAATAATCAAATATGCTGGGTCCAGAAGTAGAGAAACAAGCAACAGAAAGCGTGATTCACTGCTCTAAAAAAAACCCTCTTTAGCTGTTCTCACCCTTGTTTGGAGGGGTTTGGGCTCTTCTCAACATTGTCACTGACAGAGCTGGAGGAAACAGCAGCCACAACGGCAAGGAGCAGGTTTCTCTCTAACTGCAGAGGGCAGACAGAAAAGTCCCTCCCTGCAGATGGAGGTTGCCTGTGCGGAAGGAACTACAAAAGAGACCCAATGCTCATCTGCTCTGGAAACTCAGCTAAAAGGAATATACATTAGCTATACTTAGCTGCTGCAGTGTAAAGGGAGCAGATAAGAAGCAAGAGCCCCGCAGAAGACGTGCGCGTGTAGGAAGAAGCACTGATGCAGATGGCAAAATGCTCACCCTGGCTGGGAAGACCTCCAACTTGGAGCCTGCTGATTTAACAGGATATGAAAGACAGTTAAATGAATCACCCAAGAACGATCACTCCTCACTAAGCAAAAGGAGATGGTAAATAGGAAAAAAACCCATGTTTGTAACTCCTTACGTCAACTACATGGGTTTTAATAGGTCCTTTTTGCAAGTGTATTTCAAGAAAATAAACCAGAAACTAGATCCGGTTTCAGGGAAAAAAAAAACCCATGCAAGTCACTTCCTAGGCAAGGTGAATGCTGAAACTGCAGCATGACCAGCTGCTGAAACAGCTCAAACACCTTCTGGTCTCATCTTCCCCCAAGACCCAAACCCAATGGCTCTGTGTAACTGATGAGAAACCGAAATGGGTGTAGACAAACTGCCACAACCCACCAGTTCCCAAGCCGCTACCAGAGAACCCAAGGCTGAACCAAGCCAGGACCTGCAGTTGCAGGATGCTTTACCGTCACATCCCGTAAGTCCTAAGCTGATTTTGTTCACTGCCTACCACGTAGATGCCATTTGTCAGTAAGTCCAGTGTCAGACATAAGAGTCACTGAACTATAACCAGCAACAAGTTTGCTCCAAAGCATTTAACTTTAATAACCTCGATAATCCTGTTCTAAAGCAACACTATGACCTAATTCACTCCAGTTCACGCTTGGCAGCTGCACTGGCTGAGCAGATCCTGATCCACCCAGCAGCTACTCTCATTCCAACTCATTCCCAAACTGCCCTCTGGAAGCAGTGCTGTCACAGGCATGCCTACCCTGCAGCACGAGGACAACTCAGTTGTGAACCAAGAGTGGGTCCTACACGTAAGGGATAGATCTGGGGATACCAGAAAACGTCTCTTTTGCTAAAGCAAACACATAATCCGGTGTTATAGCAAACAGGATGTGGTAAAATGAAAACTAGCTAGAGGTGGTTACGCACTCTGCTTCGAGACAGCCTGTACTTCCCCCATGAAGCTTCTGCTGTGGAGGAAGCAGCTTCTGTGGGAACAGCCGGCTGCCGGGCTACTGAGTGCTGCCAGAGTGCTTTTCTGGGTGGTTCTGTATCTTCATGTCCTCTGAGTCATTAGGATTCTTAGAGTTCAAGATCATTCTGGAGCATCATTCCTGCAAGCAGTCATCCCATCTTCGAGAGAGGAGAGCAACCCATTTGCCTTCATGAAGACAAAGATACAAAGAGAGGACAGGCACTTATTTATGCAGATCTTATGAAGCCTCCAGGCCAGTTTCATCCCTGGAAGGCTGCTGTCATTGTCTGCTGATGGAGTTCCTGCTTTTCATGTGATTCCAAAGGGCAGAGCTAAGGTTTTGGTTTCCAAGCTCAAGCTGCCCCTGCAGTTGAACACCTGGGGAAGGTGGCAGGGAAGGAATTTAGGCCAGTCTTTTAGAGTGGGGCCTGGAAAACATGATCCTAAAAGGATTTATGGGCTCATTAAAGATAAGCACTTGCACCTGATAAGAACAGCACCATAATTAGACATACTCATAGGAAAATATCCAACAGGAATGGCTCCACACAGGACATCAGAAAGAATCATATCAGACAACTGATCAAAGCCCTGGGGTTTGCATTTGAAAGGAGAAGTCTGAAAACCAGAGAAAACAATGACCTGGGGCTGCAAGAAAGAATTGTGCTCTGGGGAGAAAAACAGCTTAACAGTGCTCATCTACATGCTCACCAAGGAAAGAATAGGTGCCTTGATGAAGCTTTATAGTTAGTATACAGGGATAAAACACTGCATACTAGACAGCTCTTTAACTGAGAAAATAAAGGCACAGGAAGAGCCAGCAGCAAGGGGGTGAAGCAGCAGAATTACAGCTCAGGAACAGACACTCATCCGGCTCTGGTTGACTGAAACACCTCAGAGCAGGAGCTGCCTCCCAGGCCCAGGGCCCAGCCTGCGCTGCATCCCCACCATGCAAAGAGATAACAACGAGAGTAAAGAAGTGATCAGACTTTTTAATGACCTCACCAGATTTATTTTCACAGCCTCCTGCATCACGCTTGCCTAAAACCGAAGGTACTTTACCACAAGCAATTATGCTAACGTCTGGAAACAGAACTCATTCAGTGGCAAAGAACAAGCTAGAAAATGCAATCAAATTCAAATGAACCACCACAGTAAGAAAATTCAACATTTTCCAGAGCAATGCAAAGCCTTCTGGTAAAAACCAGTCGCGTTTCTCTTTAATCTTTGTTTTCTTCCAGTCTAAATCTACTTCAGAAGAAAGCAGCTTCAGAAGTAACCGAAACAGCACCAAAGTGGTCACAGGCGACCTCCCCATTGCCAGGTAACAAGGGCAAGCGCTGCTATGAGTGTACCATGGGGAGAGGAGAGGAAACCTCCCTGCACATCTGTGACCTGTACGCCTCAAGACCAGGGGCACAGACTGGTGTGCTAATGGTGCCTCTAAAAGGCCAGGGGCTTTAAAATGCCAGGTTCAACAGCCATCAGCATGGGGGACAGAAGAACACAAAGCTAGAACCCTTCCAAAGCTACAGTTACCCAACTGTAATTGCCAGAACTTATTAAATAACAGCAGCATTCTTCACTGTTCTTTGGAACCAATGGTGAATGAAATGTATTCCACTGCAGAAATAGAAATATCCATTACAGGGAAGCTGCTCTGGGTTTAAGGAGATAAAAAAAAGACAACTCCACTTCATTGCCACCAAGGAGAATGGAACAGTCAGAGCCAGGCTGTGTTTGCTTAAAATTCCACTTATTTTGCAACTGCCATGCTAGAGCAAATCCTAATGATTCAGCACAGACATCTAAACTGAAGCACATGCTGGGAGACGTCAGTACAAGCAAACAAGGTATTTACAGTGCAAAATTTCAGGCCAGAAGAAAAAGTGATAGCTTTTATGCACAAAAACACAGGCCACACTTCAGTTATTGTAACACAATGGAAAGCTCCTTGAGACTGCTATGAACGCATCCTTTAGACTGGTGTTTCCACAACCCTCTTTGCACAAAGTGATGAAATCCATTAATGACAATCTGTGAATGCTCTTTATTTCAGTCTGGCAATGCTCAAAACTCCCACTCTGGAATATTCTCCCACTTACTGAGCTGCACATTTCTAGGCAACCAGGAAGGCTGGACATTGCTGCTCCAGCCATGGAACCCAGCCCAAAGATGGCCCCATTGCACCACTCCCCCTGGGCAACAAGGTGCATGGCACCTTGTTCATGGGCATTTGCTTCCATTGTTAGTTACAGTCTTGGTGTACCTCAGGCAGGAATAGATCTATTGACCCCATGTCTTCCCAGCCTGCTTTACGGTTTTGTCTCCATCTTGCAAGACAAGAGCAGCTGTATTATCCCAGCAGACATATGCCAAAGGACAAGGATTTCACAAGCCCCTCATGAAATCTGTTCCCCTGCTTCACTACTAAAACTGTTTCAGTTGTACCCAGATTCTTTTATAACTCACATGTCAAACCCCTGGAAAATTAACCAACCTCACCATTTCTGCAACAGCTTCTGGTTTTGAAGATTGTTCAACCTCACTTCTCCCTTTTATAGCCGACATTAACACCCTATTTCAATACTTCCTTGTAGGTCGTGTTTAGCAGACTGCTAAGGTCTGCTCATTCCCACTGCTCTTTCCTGGCCTCACTCCAGCAGGTCCATGAATATTTTGTAGTCCACTGCCAGGATGGACACAATACTCTGCCAAAAGAGGATTACTTCACATGCCTCACTGGCTATGATCCTGCTTTTATATTTAGCCATATGATGTAGCACAGACAATACAACTTCAGTGTAACAGCCAAGACAGTTAACAGCATCTACCTGAGCAGCAGTTCTCCACCCTGGATCTGTGTGATCACTCCAGCACATAGAGGGCACTGCTGGTTTTGACTGAGAAGCATCACATTTTCCCTCCTCCTCTAGTCAACAGAGTCACACACACAGCATACAGAGGTTCTTCATCCCAACACACCATTACCTAAAATGCTGCATAGTAACTGATCCCTGATGCTCTGGTGCAAACTCCTTCCACATTCCCATCCCACTCACTATCTGTTCCTCAAACTCATCTCCCCAGCAGCTTGCCCCATCACACAGCAGGTTCACCCAGGCCACATCTCCCTCAGTTGCCAACAAAAGCATGATGTCAGATAGTCAAGACAACACATACAGTATATTTTCTACTACTCTTCTCTTATCAAGAAGGGATATTAGCCCTGCAGAGAAAACAAAAAAGTGTAACTGATGTGACACATCACATTGCTGACAAGCCCATACCACATAATATAATTTTCTCCTTGATGTTTCCAATAATTTAATTATTTTCCCAGCAGTTTTCCAGCCCATGAGTTGACAGATTGCTCTGCTTCATCCTCTTCCCTTCCACAGCATTTCATTTTATTGAAGACCTTTGTTTTACTGTGTCTTGTCCCTACTCCAATGCTCCTCAGACCATCTCCAACACTGGTTTCCAGCAGTCATTACAGAGAGGTGGCAGGCAAACAGGCCTTAATATTTACATGAGTAACATTTCACTTAACTATGACTTACCAATTTTCTGATGAAACATCTTGCCAAAGGTTAATTCACCCCTTTCTTCAAGGTATTTCTGCATAACACTGCGGATGCTGAAAAAGAAGGAAGGAAAAAGAGTTACTTGAAACTGCTTATTTTAAACCAGACCTTCAACATCCTTTGGAGAAACAGATCTCTAAAGTGAAATGTTAGTGTAAAAGACTCATGCAAGAGGAGAGTTTTTATCCAAGTTAGACAGCTGTGGGATGAACTGAAGGGTGGTATGGGGCTGCCAGCAGGAGTTGGAGCATCAAACACTGAGTGTTCTTCCTCAGACACAGAGACTGCAGCAGAACCTCATAGGCAGCATCAGGTGGACCCTTGCCTCAGGGTCATAGCGTTTCCCGGGGACATTCTGGTCATCACTTCTGTATTCTTGCATCAGGTTTTAGCTTGCACCATGTAAAACAAGTGTACAAGTCACTCAGAGCTAGAGCAGGCTGTTAGCACTGCAACTGCCACCCATCATCCAGAAAACAAGCCAACACAAGCTCCATTAGGCCCCTAGCTTGGCTGCAATGCACTTAACATCTACTTTGCCTAATTTATAATGTCATAATCACCCATTTAAACCACTTTAACAAAGATATCCTTTATTTGTCAAGTAACCTCAATACTCATTGCAATATAATGCCCATAAAAATTCCACAGGGGCAACAATACAAGTTCATAAATTTGAGAATCCATGCAGCCCAGCAGCTTCGTGCCTCGGTAAACCAACCCTCTTGTCATAGCACGAAGCCAAAATTCCACTGGACCTTTTCTGTTCCAATTTTACAATTGCTATTTTCATATGTCCTATTTGTTTTTCTAAGAAGTACCACAAGTGCCCTTTAGAAAGTGCTCATGTCTTAGACAAGACTATTCAATAGCATTCAGGTTCCTGCAGAAGAAAGACTGAGCACCTCATCCTTGTAAAATGTGGCCTCTGAGCTGCTTTGGGTTACCCTAAGCAGCAGAGCCCTGCCTGGAAAAGCAAAGGGCTGAGACCATCCCCAGCCCTGTGCCTACCTACAAGGACCCATCATCAGAGCTTCTGGAAACCCTCCCAAATATCAACCAGCATCTCTTCCATGGCCTCTGAAGAAGGAAAGTATCTGCACTCCTCTTCAAATGAGGACCTGAGGCATGAAGTCTGCATGACTTGACCAGAAAAACATCTCTAATAAAAGCCAAGAATTAGCTGGAAAGCTTAAACCCCAGTGTAGGGAATCTCTCTATGAATAGTTTTTATGTATATCTCAAAGCCCCGCCTGTAACACAGCTCCACGAACACTGTGATCCCAGGCGAGCACTCTGGAGGGTAAGCATCACGTCAACTTAAACAAGCACGGGGAGGGCTGAACGTTGTTAATCAGGTTCAAGGTTATAAATTATTCAGTGACGAACTTGCTAATCTTTTTATCTGCTCATTAAAAACTATGCCTCCTCTCTACGTGTTTTAACAATCTAAACAAAATACTGATGCCAAGCAAAGAGGAAGCAGTAGATAGAGACTGTGGTTCTGTACTCAGGAAAAGCAAGGTAGTAAAGGGAAATCTCACGTAAGTGGCAGAAATGCCAAGTTTGGCTGCCTGTTCTATGGGTAGGCTTTTAAAAAATATACATTTGAGTTTAACATGTTTAAAATAGTGATGGTAAAACTTAATTTTGCTCTTAAATACCAGCACATCAATGGCAAAGTATCTCCAGTTGTACCGATACCATCATGTGCCAGTAAGCACGGGCAGCATGGCTTGCTCTGCATCCCACTTCTCCCAAACAGCCCTTCACCTTGTCTCTCCATGCTTATGGAGGGATCATTAATGACAATGGTGTGGATCACCATAGACCACAAACTTCTCTCCTGGTTGACCTGAGCCCATCAGAGAGCCTGCACTTGGATCACTCTTGTGCAACATCCCGTTCCCACCAACCGCTAGACCGTTAGTAACAGAATGAGCCCTTTTAACAATAATGACATCAAGAAAGCTTTTCTCTGCTCCAACAAGTGCACTGCAAGAAACTACACAAACAGTCTGGACAACGGGAGGAGAGAATGACACATTTAACATGTGACTGAAGTGGCCAGGAAAACACTCTGATTGTGATAGGAACAAAAGAGCGCGCCGCCTCCTCTCCCTCGACACGCAGCGCTTCTGGTCTGATGGATAACATGTCAAAGGAACAAAATGTTTTGGCAGCTACAGAACCTGAACAAATCTGTAAAATGATCACAGGCTCTGGGAGTCCACACTGCATTCCAGCTTCTGAACACAGACTGCCACCCCTTCAAAAGCAGTTCTCCTTATCCAGATGGATAAATAGGGATAAAGGACATGGACTAGGTTATGATTACCCAGAATCACCACCTTCAGTTCTCACACGGACGTCAAAGGTAGAAATCCTTCTGTGTTTCATTTCTGGAAGGAGCCCATGTATGCTTCAGAAGGATGGAAAATTTTGAAATGGAGCCTAGCACATTCCATAAACAGGAAGGAAGAACCCTCTTTGCTTCCATGCACTGAATCATCAGTTGCCCTACACACAAACAATCTGGGTTAAAAGCTGCATTTCACAGAGAGGTAACCATTTCTGAAAAGCTTTCCATACCCACATGTGCTTTCAGCACAAACCACGCACTAATGTGAGAGTGGACTTCTCTGAACAAGTTCACCTCAGTTCACAGCATCATCTACCTTAACAGCACCGCTCAGAAGCAGCAGAAACAAAAACTGGCTAAAAATTAAATTCAGAAACAAATGCGTATCAGACTGTGTTGTGGCAAAACCTTCTGTCTGTGTACCTTCTTCCTATCTGAAATGGAGCATAGAAAACAGAAACATCAGAAAGGCTCAGTTCACTGTCCACATATCACAGGTCAACTGAAATAGCAAGTACATTTAGGGGAAATCACAAGTCAAGTTTAACATTTAATGAGAAATGCAGCAGGGACTCTGGATGCTTCATTGCTGGTTTAACCAGCACTGAACTAAAGTGGGGATCTGGCAGCATGATGCAGCCCTTTGCCTTCAACAAGGTATGGAAGAGAGCTGCATCATGCCAAGGTCAGCCAGAGATAACTAATGCAGACATGACCCATCAGCCAAGTTTGGGGAGAGCTCTTCACTGCAGGTAAGGCAGTTACCTCCATCCTTGGCAGTGCAGACAGCACCCACATAGTGCCTCATGCTGATGCCGAGGGGGGCAATGGGATGCTGCAGGCACTTGACACACTCATGTCTTGGAGCCCTATGGGAGAAGCTGCCCTCAAAGCAAAGGCTGAACAAACTAGCAGCTCAGAGTGTACTACCTGCCCAGGAGCAGGCAGGAAGATGACACTGATATCTAACTATAAACCCTGTGAGCAGCACAGGTCACTCTAACCTGGTCAGCTCCTCCACTGCCCCAGGAGAGTAGCATGTTACAAGCATGAGCTGAAGAATCTGTTCAAAGGAGCTTTAAGCTGCATCTTGAAGCTGTAGTTAGTACAGCCAGCATCCTGGTCTTTCAGACTTGATCAAAGAAACACACTGAAAAGCAACCTTCAGGTTAAAATACATTTGGCAATTCAAAAGCTCTCGCTGTCTACCAGCATGTGTGTTGGCACATGGTCTGACAGGACACAGTTGACTGCCGTGGGGCCACGGTCTGTACAGGCGGAACATGTCTACTTCGAATCACAGCATCTGAAAACCAGGAAGAAAACACATTATGTTCTATTTAAGACAGAAAAGGATGTGTATGGAACAGGCATCATTCACCCACAGCCTTCCCTCCCTGGTGAGTTGCAGCAGCAAACCAGGAGGTCCCTTGGAGAGCAGGGTGAGAATAAGGACATAAGCAGAAACAGAAGTTAGGGAGGAGGGCAAGCAAAATAAACAGCATTCATTTTGGCATTTCCTAGAACTTGCGCTCTTAATTTCAAAGCTGCCAGGATTCTGTCTCCACTGGTCTGATACACTGCATTGTGCAGGAGTTCTACTGAAAGAATCTTGCACCTTGGAAATGAAACGGGTAAAGAAAAATGTGATGGTGTGTATGTGAATACACACTCTTACTATTGGAACTCGATCAAGAAGCTATTTACTACTGACCTTACTGTATCTTAAAAGAGCTTTTAATTATTTATCATAAAAGGCCATTATTTTTTCTGATAAATCACTAAAAGTTCAGATTTGTGGGATATTATATATTGCAGAGATGCACCCAACAGCTTGAGAAGAAAAATATTTGGCCTTACTGCAAGCATCAAAGAATCATACCCACATTAGGGATGCACAGTTACACTCACTACTACATTCACCTATAAGCTGAACCAGAAAAAGGGAAACAGAAAAAACAAACCAAGAATGAAATGGCAGCTTTAGGGAGGCCAGCCTGAGAGTAGAGTGCAGTACACAACTCTGCCATCATTTCCTGTACCATCCTGGGCAAGCCCTGAACATTCTCTGCCTCAGCTCTCCAGTCTGTAAAATTAAGCTGGGTTTCTTTTCTTCCTCCTCTTTGTCATCAAGGCAGTAGTACCCTTCTGCATGTGTGTATCCTGTACCCAGCACAAGCTCCTGATGGCTCATGGCACATTCAAGAACTGCTTAGATGCTAATAATTATTTCAAGACAATGTAAGATATTCAACAGCTAAACCACCACTGCCTCTGGCTGCAGACCTTTGGTACCACCTTCCCACTCTCCCCATTCCAGCATCCTGTTTCCACACTGGACAGTCACCTTCCATTTATTCTCATCTGTCTTCCCCCTTCTTGTTCTTACCTCCTCTTTCCTTTTTCCCAGCCTCTCTCTCATCCTATTCTCACCTTGCTCATCGTATTCACCACATCCCCTCACCCCATCCCTCCATCTCTTTCCCTTCTCTTTCTGCACAAATACTCCAGCCCGCGCCCGCAGGTAAGCCTCCCAAAGACCTGAGCTTGCTGCAGTCAGAAAATAGCCGAGCCCACTTAAGGCTCAATTTCAAATGAGGAGAAAATCTGGAAGCCTGAAGTATAATACCACCGATGTATCATCAGTAATACAGCTTCTCCTCAGAAGTACTTTTACTGAGGTTTTGTGGAGAAGGAAAGAAAACAAGTCACATAACAGAAGGCGACAGGGAGAAGAAAGGAAACATCTCAACATAATGAGTAAATCTGTGCAGCTGATTACTAAGGGTGCTGTTATTTTCTTGTAGTATATTCATCACTGGCATGAAGAATCTCTCCAACTGAACAGAAAATTCCCCGTGAACGAGACTAAACAGCAACAATCACTGGATCACAGTCCCCAGCTCAGCTTAATGCTCCACTTCAGGGGTGAAAGCAAAAGGCAGATGCTCAATGCAACCAGTAAAAAAGAATTAGCTTCCCTCCTGTGTAAAAGAGACGGTGAACGTATCACAAACCACTCAAGCCATTTCATTCTGCTTCCTCTCAGACTTGCACCCAGCTCAAAGTTCAGCCGAAGTCAATACTTCTCCAAATTATTTTGTTCTCAGATGCTGTAAAAGGTATTTGACGCATCATGCTTGTTCAAGCGATTAATGGCACAAAGTAAATTCCCAGCATGTAAAGCTAGAAGAGACCATCTATATATCCCTTACTTGTAAAATTCCACATTCGAAGAGGAGAGAAATCATTAGAAGACTGGGGGGGAACCCACCAAAATCCAAACATTTTTGGACAACAATGAAATAACATGGAAAATATATGTTCCCCTATTCTTTTACTTCTGAGCATCCGATACTATCCTATCCTATTACTGCAATACCCTTGACAGCAATGCAACATCCAGTTGACTTCATTATTTAATAGAGAAATAAAAGTGATGGTTGGTGCTACATTAATTAGAGCACACACTCATCCTACTCTTAGTCTCATCAGCTGACAGATAACATGAAGGAAACCAAACTTCATCTTCCTCCACCAAGGCAGCAGCACAGGCACCTGCAGCATGGTTCCTGGTCATTCCTGCATAGATGTCACAAAGGACAAGAACTGGGATAGAAAATAAAAAGGGAAAGAAACTGGCATGTATTTCTACCCTATTTTCTGCCCTTCCACACCCTCTGAAGCTGATGCCAAGCCCACTGCCAAGTCACTCGCTGCGGTCAACTAATGCTCTTGTACTTGTCAAGGACAATTAACAGCATATTCCACCCCATTTATGATGGAAGGGACTAAAGCTCAACCACACATTCCCACACACACCCCCCTTCCAGTGCATGTATCTCATCCAAGAGACAAAGCAGCTTCACTTATGCAAATTGTAGTAATGGAGCAAGTTTACAAGTAGAGAGCCAAAAGCATGAGCTACATAGTGATGATGTCAAAATATGCACTATCCTCATGTTCCTTGAGGATTGGCTGCATTATCATTGCTGGAATCTGAAACTAACATAAAAGCCTCTAAGTACATGAATTTTTCAGGAATAATTACACTGCCTGGTAATGTCAAGGACTTGCCCTTCCACCAGAATGCTGCGACTGAGAGAGTACAAGGAGGAGAAATTACAGCAAAACCACATCTCCTTGCTCCTGCAATGAGCTAATTTGTCACTCATCATTCTTGTTCTTGAACAAATACAAAACACTGAAGACGTGCCAATTTTTTTTAATCTATCTTCCCATATCTATAAAATGTTTAGATCTTTGTTTAAATGCAGTGTGCAACCATAAACATTAAGTGAGCTACCATGAACTACAGCCAACGTTTTCTTTCGCCTGTGATTTACTTATTCATTTATAGTTTCCACATGCAATTGTACAGAGACTTCAGTGTTTATTTGCACTATCCAAATCCATCAGAAACTTGCTAAAACTGGACCACAGATCCTTCCCCAAAGGCCTTTGAACTGCCAGCATGACAGGGTCAACAAGCCCAACTCAAAGCAAGGACAGACTGGCACACAGCCAGTGCAGCCAACCCTTCCTTCTTTAGAGAAGTGCCTTTAAAAGGTTTAGTAATGCTAAACGAATCAAAAGTAAAACCTTCCACATAATATGTGGCCTAAGAATCACCTCTTCCCAGAAGTCTTTTAAACAAGCTCGAACTACAGGAGCTGGTGGCTGTTTGTGCATCACCAACACATGGCATTGGCTGGGCTGGATTGCTGTTTGCCTCTAATAAAGGCTTTGATTTGCAGAGCTCTACCTGAGAAACCTGCCCTTTCCCCAGTTCCTTTCTCCACAGGACATGACACATGCTGACAGGATGGATTCCTGGCACACTGGAAGGGGACTGGGGGGGTTCTGCATGAATGGGGGAGGGAGTGTTCTACATGTATCCCAACCCTCTCAGGCATTACTATTTATGAAAGGCATATTTATATAGGTGTTTACTCAGTATTAGGATTATCTTCTTGCAGAAACTAACAAGCACTGGGTGAAGCACTTGCTGAGGGAAACAGCTGTATTTTCTAAAGCTAGGAACTGCTGCTTTTACCTCAATTGAGTTCAATTAAATTGTGTTATTCAGTTTATGCACCTGGACCTGACAGCTCCTGATTGGCTTTTTTCTAATTCTATTAATTACAAAAAAAGAAATAATAACATTGTTATTGATAAGAAGATTAAACCAGGCCATTCCACAGGCTTTCACCTGAAAAGAAACTGAGAGCTGCATACATTCACATCCTGATGTTATAGTTCCAGAGCTTTGCCAAAAGCACTTCACATGGGAAGGCCTGTAAAGCTGTCATACCTATACAAGGAGCAGTGGCTATTTTACTGGAAAGGCAAATCTGCCTGCCCACATCTCCCACGAGGAGCACCACGTGTGCTCCGTGTGCTGCAGCTGGTCAGATGCATCACACCTACAATGCAACATCACACCACAGAAACTTCCCCTCAAAACACCCCTGGAAACATCCCTGTTTTCAGCACAGCATCAGTAGATTGCACACTGATGCCTTCTCAGATCAACCTCATTTACCTTCTTTCTTAATTAAAGTAATGACACCCAAGGGAAGGTCTATGTTTCAAAACATAAGCTTCAGTCTCACAGCATCCCCACAGGAGAGCTAATTGGAGCATCTCTCTCGAGGCCAGAGCTCTCTTGCCTGCACACAGAGATGCACTGAGTACTGTGTGCTCAGGAGCAGAGACAGTCCAGGGCCTCACTACTTATCCAAAGCTTAGAAAAATCAAACTGCAATCCCTGCATCTGCCAAAGGTCCTATGAGTGACCAAAGGTATACGTTTACTTTCTGTCAGGCTTAGTTTCTGATCTGTAGAGCTCAGGTAGCACCAGGGCCCTTCTTTCAGGCTCTCACTTCTCATCTGTTAAAGCCTTGCCACAGGACCTTCGTCCTCCAATGCTCTTCCACATAGGCCTGTCTTTTATTAACATGTCACTGCAGATAAACAGACAAACAAATAACAGCCCGAATTCCCAAGTGACAGAACACCCAACTGGTGCAGGGAGCAGCATCCGCAGCCCTGCTGCACAGGCTCCAGCACTGACAGTCCACATCCGTCCCGAAAGCCTGCATTTTCCCTAAGCCAGTCCTGCAGCACATAGCTGAAACAAAAAGCAAGCACACGTTGTCAGCAGCCCCAAGCTTCCCGTATGTATACGAAACTATTTTGAGAAACCCATCTTTTTACTACCTTCCCAACCACACACATCTACTGACAGCACTCAGGAGGCTGAATCGCTACAGAAAATCTAACTACTGTCATCTGTCCTTACCCAGAGCAGAGCTGAGCTCTTCCACAACAAAACCACAACTGTTCAGTCCTTCTTGTAATGTCAGCTCGGAAAAAAATCAACTTTTAACCCTTCCTCAACCAGTTACCATGTGAATATTCAAGCATCCCTTTTCAGCCAAGCGAGGTAAGGTGTAAGCTTCAGTCTACACACTTCATCATTACTGAACAGGAAGACTAACCTTTGAAACACACACCTCACTATGAATTGCACTAAACTAAATGAACACCTGCCTTCTTGACCGTGCTTGTCAATAGTAATTTACTACATTAAGTAAGGAAATAAAAAATAGCCTAAGACAGGAGACAAGCAGGATGGGCCAGTGCAGTGCTCACGCTGCTCTTCAGGCATCCAACAGCACTATTACTTGAGGCAGGGGACAAAAGGCATGCTGGAGTGTCTCAAATATGTAAAAATACACCCTCATGGGTCTTTTTAGCACTTGAAAACTGGGCAGATGCTCTGCTGTCTCACTGAAATGAGAACACACCATCTCAGAAATGTCAGCTGCACTGCAGAAGTACAGTAACATGGAATAATGCATCCGTACCAGTAGTTTACTACCGGTTTCATGACAGTGCCCAGTGAACCATGAGAATCTCCATTTAACAGCAACACTCTGGCCTTGGAAAGTCCCTTCTGCCTGTCTCCAACACACATCTACTTCAGGGTCACCTACAGCACTTGCTGGAATCCTTGCCTTGTGTTCACCACACATTCAGCCATCCCTAGCTCTTACCAAGCTTTGCCTCCTGTATCCTTCACTTAAACGTTCATCTCAAACAAGGAGATGCAGTATAGCTGCAAGACAATAAATTCAGAATCCTTTTTCCATCTGTATTCCACAAACTGCGTGTAGATGGAACCATTCTGAACAGTTTGAGGGTCCTGCATGCTGGTTTTACTTTCTCACATCAGATTTTTCAATTCAATATTTAGTAAGTCCTGGAAATGGCATAAAAATACCAAGAAACACTCAGCTAAAAAACCTGTAAATGTCAAACAAAACCCTCAACTGTTTTGCAGTTTTACACAGCCAAGCTTAAGAAATTCTATTCAAATAATTTACAGTCATTATTGCCACAAGCAGATGGAACACGCTCCAGTGAAGCACCACCACCTTACAGAGCTAAATTCACAAATTCAGCTGAATTCAGCATTAGATCCTTAATCCTCCATAGCATCTCCTGTTTAATTCTGCATTCATTGGCACGTTTCTGTGCAAAGCCCAGGAAATGCATAAGCCTTTGCAGAATCTGGGCCTATGTTCTGAAAACAGGAAAACAGCACTTTGAAGATTTCTACCATTTGCATTCAGATAGCGAGGAAGAAGCATGATACAGCACAAAACTTCCTGGAGCTGCTGCTTTCTCTGAACAACCTGTGTATAAAGTAGGAGTTTGGTGTTAATGTCACTGGTGAGACCCTGCCAAGCCAAGGACCAGCAACACAAAAGGTGTTCCAGGTCCCACATGTGCCATGGGAGGGAAGTGAATGGAAATGGGTAGAGAGAAGCAGATGGAAAACACCAGGGGTAAACACAGCAACCACTGCCTCAGCACTGCAAGCACCGGGAGATTAAACACAACAAACCTCAGAAGCCTCATAACAAACAGGGTGTTTCAATGAGGGATTCAGGGAGGAGCTCTGTAGACCTGAAGGCAAGAATCAGCACGGAGGCAGTGCCCCTCACCTCACACTGAGCAACGGAAGCTGCAGCAGTTCCCCATACCATGACACTAAGCAAGCGATGCTCAGTGAGTGAAGTGCCAAAGCAGAAGCCCAAAACTGAGGGGTATGCTTCGAGCAACAGGGAAGCGCCTAGAAAGATGCAAAGGGATGACACAACTGTAACAGCAACAAGGATGAAAATTATACAAACAATTGTCAGGAAGATTTGGGCAGAGACAGCACTCTAAATGAGTAAGCACAACAAGAAAATGTTAAAGAAAGCCAGGGAAAACACCATCAAAGTAACCGAGACTGACAGAGATAGAGGTTTAGCCTGTAACTTAGAGATGCTACAGAAGTTTCAAGGTACAAGAAAATACTGGAGGGAACACGAAGAAACAACTGAAATTCAGAGAAAGAGTACAGCAATGCCAAGAAAACAAAACTGAAAACCAGAAGGATTGAGGATAGAGATGCTTAACTCCCAGCTAGAGATGCCCTTAGGTTTTCAGCACTGTAACATGAAGAAAGCAAAGCACAAATAGTTCAGGATAGAACTGGGAAAGAAAAAGCAGCCTTCATGCATTCAGTGAACCTCGACTGGTTTTACATGAGTTGGTCTGAATACCAAGTAGGAAGGCAAAGAGCACACCCCAGACTAACCTGCCTCAGGAAGTAGCAGCAGAGTACCAGTGCCTCACTTAAACTCTAAAGCTAAAACAAGGACGGATGATAACTGAAGAAAAACATGTTAAAAGCATGGCTTTTAAGGAAGTGACAGCAACATGCTCCTTTTGCCCCAAGAGGCAGGATTCAGAAGCATACAGGAGGACAGCAGGGCTGGATGGAACCCACTGCAAGCCCTGCACCCTCTTTGATTCCAGTTACTGGATACTCAGAACAGCAAATAAAAGGAGCTGTTCTATAGTGTTCTTCAACTCCCTCTGATCAAAATAAGGGAAATCTAAAATTTACATGGAAAAGTGAAACTCCGCTGAATAGCTTAAAACCGTAATGTAGTGAATTTACTCCTTCCCCCAAAACTAAAAATACTGGACATTAATTGTGCAGAAAACGAGCAAGGTTTCAGATTTGCTCATGTTTCAACACATGTGCTTTCCCGTTTCAGTCCTATCTGTGCAGGACATTCTGCCTTTGACACCCTTCTGTCCACCCATGCAAATCCACCCACAAAGCAGCTCCCAAGGAACAACGCAGAACTCAAGGATACCGCAGCTTTCCCAAGCCTTGGCAAGGCCATTTGGAACGAAAGGAAATGCAAGAAGGGAAGGAAAAGCAGATGACAGAGGATGGAAAAAAGGTCATTTTGTTTTGGTGTTTTAAAACAACAAAAACACCCTCAGCCTCTTCCTTGGGCACTTCTGGCCTCATCAGTGCTTGCTGGCCCTTTTCTTCCCAAACTGTGACATTTAATATGTTCAGGACAGAAACACTCTAAGGATACTCCATGTAAACTCAGCATTAATCAGCCCCACTGCCAATAAACTCTTCACCCTCATAGTTTATCTGCTGCTAAGCCTTGGCCTGCAGCCTTGGAATTCATTCTGCTGCACTACAGCTATTTCCTTGTAAACAGGAAGCCCCCTCAAATTTGCATGACAGTAAACTCATTTACTTCATTTGCTCTTATCTCAGCGATATAAAACGGTGCCTACAGGTGTGCCAGGCTCCAACAGAGACAAACTGGGACAAGGGGGAAAACCTTTGTGATCTATCCCCAGGAGGCAACGTCAGCGCACAGGATGCCGTGGCTGGGCAGTGGTAGCCTGCTGGAGATAAACCGGCAGGGAACACATTCCTGCTGCAACAAGGCAGAGCCGTGGACTGTCAGGTGTGGATGTGATATTCCAGTGACCTTCCTGCTGTCTGTCCCGCTGGCAGCCAGGAGCCAAACGCTCACAGCATTACAAGCCGGTGCTCGTGCTCCTCCAAGGAGCTGCTCTCACACCCCAGAATGAACATAACATCTTTGGAAATGTTTGATTTCAAACTCGTATAAGGGAGGACGTTGTGCGCTGTATTTTTTTTACTGTTACTATATCAACCTGCATTAACCAGCCGATTTATGTAATTTTAAATGAATCACTTTGCCAGCGATACAGAATATTTAAGTATAGCCAATACACTGTGTCTGTTTTAATGAGAGGGACCAAAAAGAAAACCCCAACCAGAAGCCAGCAGGAAGACATCTGACACCACAATAACGGTCACAATTTCCTACTGCAGGAGGAAATCCCTGGTTTCAGTTAGAAGCTGAGAAGTTCAGTCATTTCAAGCAACCTAAGAGCCGTTTGTGGTCCCAGGCTTAGGTAAGTCTGCTCTCGTTTATGTCCACGCTTCCTCCCATTCATTTCCTGAGCTGTCCTGTCTGTCCCACAGCACCCTGGCACCGCTCACAAACCAGTCCCTTGCTGAAGGCTCCTCGCCTTCTGCAGAACACGACAGTCCGGGGGGCATGGCAAACAAGCCTTTTACATCGCATGTAAACTGCAAACAGGTTCTTCCACACGCAGCTCTGGGAGCGAGTCATTGCACCCACCTCACCCTTCACCTCGCCTCCTGCTCCGCCAAACTTCCTCTTGCACCGGGCTGCTGCTTTCCGAACGCGGCTGAACCATCTCAGGGCAACGACCAAATGCGGGTCCTGAAGGAGGAGGGAGCACTGTGCTGCGGGCTCTCCAGGCCTGTGCTGGGCTACGAGGCTTGCTCTGCGCTCTGGGCAATGGGATATCGGTACCACCAGCAGCTTCTGAGCCTCCCCACAAGCTCCAGCAGCGCTGTTGTTTGTTCATACGGGTGCTCGAAGGACCCTTTCTCCTCTCCACATCCCACCTTCTACCTCCTCAGAAGGGTCCCATCCCTGCTGCAAAGGCAGAACCCACTGCACATCCCTGCCACCGAGGACAGCAGCACTGAGGAATGCAAAGCTACCAGCACTCCAGTAAACACACAGCACCTCAGGCTAACAGCAGGCTAAATGTTATGGGTATTATTTTCATGAGCATCTCCACACAACAGGAGAAAACCAGGCACCTTCATCTGCCCAAGCATCCATCCTCAACTGGACCCTAAAAACCACTGCCAAACCCCTCTGCCTGAGGTTTCACACCCTCATAAGGGGAATTAACACAGGCCGGGCACCCCTGTGCCCCTCACCTTCCACACTGCCCAGAATTCAAGCAGAAAGGCAGAAAAACAAGTGACCGAGTGCGAGAGGGCTTCAGTGAGCCCCCGCTCGCGGCAGAGCTGGGCTAGGCCACCAGCAGCCATGCAAACTGCCTACACGCTTTGCAGTGCATTGGGGGGGTTGGTTTTTTCTGCTGCAATCTGCAGCTTGCCTGCTAAAACATCATTTTGGATGTATACATATATATATACATACAAACAGAGAGCCGTGAAAGCTTACTTTTCATTTCAGCAGTAAATAACTAAGCGATGCTCAGGTGATTTTATAACCCATGCATAACAAGGGCCATCGTTCAGCAAAAGAGATGCTTTTCGTAGATCCCAGCCTGGTTTGGGCTGAAGGGAGCTTAAAGCTTCTCCAGCTCCAGCCCCTGCACGGGCAGGGATACCTTCCACTAGAGCAGCTTGCTCCAAGCCCCAAGCAAACCACCCCAGCCCGGCAGGACCCACAGCGATGGAGCCGGCCGTGAGCCCGAGCCGTGCCCCGGTTCATGGCTGAGCACGCACCAGTTCTGCTCTGAGAGCTGCCTGAGAAGGGGAAAGCCTCCCGCCGAGCCTGTCCCCGCATCTCCCTGCTCTGTGGTCAAACCACCGAGAAAACAGCTCTGCGGAACACAGCAGCGAGCGTGATTCCGTTCGGGTTTACCATCCCACGGAGCTCACTGCTCCAGCTGCCTCTCACCCGCTCAATGAAGCATCAAGTTTGGGCTCCAACAAACGCCCGGCCGCGGGGTGGTCGCTTCCCCTGGAGAAGCGGCGCTCTCCGCACCTCCACCTGCCCGCAGGCTCCCCGCAAGTTGCTCCAAGCCCTCGCACCCACCGGCCCCGCTCCCCGCCCGGGCCGCCCGAGGCCGCCAGACCGTTATGTTCAGCACCGCGGAGCCGGCACGGAGGGGAGGCCGCCGGGCCGGGGCCGGGGCGGGCGGTACCTGGGCTCGGGCAGGGTGATCTTCTTGCTGGCCCTGGCCGCCGGGGTGCTCTTGCTCTTCTCCATCGCCATCAGGTAGCTGACATCGGCCAGCACCGCCTCCAGGTCCGCCATGTTCCCGCTCCCGCCGCCGGGCTGCAGATGGAGGCTCCGCCGGGGCAGCCGCCCCCGAGGCAGGGGTTGGCGGCGGGCGGGCGACGGCTCCCGCTCCCGCTCCCCCTCCGCCGGTACCGCCGAGCGCCTCCCGGCTGCGCGTGTGCGAGCGGGGCGGGGGGGGGGGCAGCGGCCGCCTCCCCGCCCTCCGCGCCCAGGGCTCGCCGCCGGCCCTGCGCGCCCTCAGCCCGCGGCCGCCGGGGCGGGCGGGCGGGAACCCCCCCCCGGGCCGCGCACCGCCCCCGCCGCGCCGCAGCCGCCCCTCAGTGCTCGCCCGCCCTCGCCGGGCCCATGGCGGCCCCAGGGCTGCCCCCCCCCCACCCCGGCTCGCAGCCTACGCGGCCCCCGCGGCGCCGGGCGGGCAGCTCCGGGTGCGCCCACGGCGCTCGGCGGCCATGGGCGGGCGGCGCGGCCGCAGGGGCTGCCCGGCGGCGGCTGCGAAAATCCGGACCTGGATTCGGCGGCGGGGCCGGAGCCGGGGGGGGACAGGGGCGGGGGCAGGGGGGGATCGCTTCCCGGTGCGGGCGCGGAGCACAGAGCCCCAGCCCCGAGGGGTTCAGGGAACAGGGGGTAACCGGAAGGTCTCCGTTGTTTGCTTACCGGGGTGCGGGTGCCCGCGGGATCCCCATGGCTCAGCTCCCTGGCAGCGAGGGGAGAGCAAGAGCCGAATGTGGCCCCATGGACACGTCCAACCATGGGGTGCCAGCACCCCGGAGCACAGCAGTCAGCACCCATCAGGCTCGTTGCCTTGGGATGGATGTGCTGAGAGCTCAGTGAAACCTGGTGTGTGTAAGATAAGTGGGATGTGAACAAATGCACCTGTGTGGAGCCCCGCTGGTGCTCATTGAAGCGCTGTAGGTGCTCCCGCACCCAGCAGAGCCCCGCGGTCCTGGCTGAAGCTGTAGTAGTAGCTATGCTGCAGCCAAGCAGATATGCAGATTTCAGCTGCTTTCTGCTCTGGATTTCGTCAAGTATGTCATGAATAATTGGCTCAATGAAAGGCTAAGTCAATGACAAGTCTGAAGTTTGAAACTCAGCTTGTTTTGAGCTCTTTTCAAGTGCCGCCACTCCTCCTTCCTACAGATTTATGAAAGTTAATGATCTGATTAAAGCAAGGTAGAGCACACAGCCGGGAGGGTTTCACCCGGCAGCTCATGAGGAGCAGTCTGAGAACCTGCTCCTTGTGGGAAGCGTGAATTTAACCCAGTGCTTCCCACCAGAGCAGATCCCATGGGGAAGGCCTCTCACCTGCCAGGGAGGTTCCTCTGTACCTCCTCTGGAATCATCTCAGTGTTATAAAACCATGGACTGACAGAATCCCAGCCTGGTTTTTTCTGAAGGGACCCTAAAGCCCATCCAGCTCCAACCCCTACCACAGGCAGGGACCCATTCCACTGGAGCAGGGTGCTCCAAGCCCCTGTGTCCAACCTGGCCTTGAACACTGCCAGGGATGGGGCAGCCACAGCTTCTCTGGGCACCCTGTGCCAGCGCCTCAGCACCCTCACAGGGAAGAGCTTCTGCCTAAGAGCTCATCTCAGTCTCCCCTCTGGCAGGTTAAAGCCATTCCCCTTGGCCTGGCCCTACTGCCATGGAGAGAACTTGTTTTCATCTCCTTAGCTGGCAACATGCAGAAGCAGCAGTGGCACTGTTGGTAGCATTGCTAAACACCATCATCCAGATGCAGCCACATCGAGGAAAGGGAGAGCAAATACAAACCCATCACTGTCTGCCTGTGCCACCTCCAGACAGGCCTTTTGTAGTCAAAAACGTTTAAATGACTTTACAGTGATGTTGGTGATAGCAATAACAGCCACGGAAACACCTTGTTGGATTCCAGATGCTGTCCTTTTTATTCCCTGACATGTTTGTGCCATTATCATCTGGGTATTATTGTAATGGACCCTCCGAAGGTGTTCTTGGTGACAATTTCTAGGAAGCCATGTTTGGTGATAGCCAATACAGAAACCTAATTAAGAAACTTGGTCTCTTCTTTCTGCTTTGGGGTTTCCATCAGTGCAATGCATCATGGCAGCTGCACCTACAACGAATCCAGTGGTGGGTTATAAGGAAAGGTGTCACTGTCACCACTCACAGGGCTGTGTCACATCAAGAGGTTAGTGCCTGTTGGCTCCAACAGTGTGAAAGCTCACATGTCTTGCAGTTCTATACACAGAGGTTGTAAAGGTCACTTGGATGGGCTTCTTTTAATTATGGAGTGGAAGCAACCCTGATTGTTTTCCTCATCCTGCAGCAAGCAGAACAGATGCAGGTATCTGACACAGGGAAGTGCTATTCCTCCTGTGCAAGTCCACAGCTTTTCTTGGTGATGTTTGTATCCCAGGTTTCGTGTTTGTTCTGTATGTGGGGTTTGCCTTTGTGTGTGCTGGTTTGTGGTGGTTTCAGTGTTTGCATGTGGTATTGGTGTGTTTATAACCAGCGCACGGTGAGTGCTCCCCAGGGTGAAGGGAACCCTGTTTCCATCGATGCCAGGGTTAGCAGAGTGCAGAACATGATACTCCTGCACACTGTGAATGCATTTAAATACCTCCTGACATTTCTGTGCATGCTGATTGATCCTGTTCAATCAATTCAAGCGTGTCTGGAGGCCTGTCTGGGTTGAGCGCTAGGATTGCAGAGCCAAGAAACCTTGCCTCCCCTCTGGCATTCCTTCCTCCCGAGGAGCCAGTTTCTCCTACCATCTGTATGAGATTTAAATGTTTAATTTTGCACTGCTCTGCTTCGCAGGTTGACAGATGATACTACAGAGAGTAACGCGTCTGAAGCAGATTTATTAGTGTGCCCTATTCCAACACCACCCCAGCAAGATAATGGTGCAAAGGGGCACAGGAGGATGGAGGCAGACCTTCAAACAGGTCAGAGCTCTGCCTCTGTGCACAGCTAACAATAATGATATACCTATGAGCATTTGTTCTCTGGAGAGGATTATTAAATGCTATTTTTTAAGTATTTCTGATCTATTACCAGAAATACACATAGCTTAAGTTTAAGAGCATTAAGCAGTGCTTAGCTCAGTTCCCTCCACGGACTGCTGCTGTCTATGGAGAGAGCAAGCCATCAGCCAGAGTCCCACCTCATTCCTTGCACCTTCTCTACAGTGCTGTTAGGGATAATGCACTTATCAGTGATGGATCCCGATGGGATCTGACTCTCCATGGCTTGTTTGTGTAACAGCCAAGCAGAGAGGTTGTGTTTGCTGCTTCCTCTGCTCCTGGCAGCACTACCTGGGGTGCAACCATGCTCGGCTGAAAGGGAGAGGGCAGAAATCCCTTCCCTGCACTGCCTCCGCTGAGCTGCTCTCTCCTCGGAGCGCAGGGTTACCTGGAGGTAAAGCACAGGAGCAGCAGCTCCTGCGTAACAACATTGTCTGAGGATTCATTAGTAAGCAATGGTAAAGTGCTCAGAGGACAGCAAGAGATACGTAAATGCAAACTATTCCCCATGGAACCTGGGCAGTGTCAGCCCTCCTCAGCTTGCTGCCTTCTCTGATCTCACCCCACAGCAGGGACCAGAGCCACCGCTCCCACGCTCGCCCAGCAGGATGCAGGGACAGGGATGTTTTTAACCCAGCATCCCAAGGAAACAGCCTCACTCTATCCCCTCTGCCTGTTGGGTTTGCTGGGCTCTAGGAGGCTTTGGACCCTTTCCGAACCCAGTGAAGAGCAGGGTGGGAGGCACATCCAGGGCAAGCCAAAAGGCATTCCTCTGCAGCACCCGCACCGAAGCTGGAATTCCATCCCATCTCATGCTATGCTAATAAGCAGTGAGAGGCAATATGGAAAACAAATAGAGTAATAAATGGCCATTTCTGCTGCTGCTTTTATTTGCTTTTATTCCAGAAGGAGCAATTTTACAGAAGACAGCCTCTGACTTCACAGTGCCGATGCATTAGGCACCCTGAATCTCAGGAGGGGAATGAGCACCGAAGCTCTGGCCTCCTGGAGAAACACAGAGGCTCTTCTGCATCTCTACACATCCTTCCAGCTCTCTTCCAAATACTCTTAGTGAAGGTACTTCATCCATCTCTGACAGGTAAATCACACCATGTAGTTCACCGCCGTCATGTCCCTGTTTGTAACTAGCTCACATGATGATGCAGCCAAGTTTGAACCAGGAAACAAATGGCAATACTCAAAAATATTATCACCATCAAACATTTGTTCTTGAATAGTCTGACTGGTGATAATAACATCCAGTGGGGGCAGAGAGAAAAAACAGTCATGCAGGGTCTCAAGTCTTGCATGAGAAAATACAGGCACAAGAGGTACAAGTCCTTCCCTTTGCAATTGCATCACACCATGTCCCTCTTTTCACTTGTTTACTTATGTTAGAACCAGAAGTTGACGGAGTGTCAGAGTGTTTGAATCCAACTGTTATGGGCTGAGATCCCCATTTGTGTTCAGACCCCCAACACAAGAAGGACATGGACCTGCTCAAGTGAGGCCAGAGGGGGCCATGGAAATGCTGTGAGGGCTGGAGCAGCTCTGCTCTGGAGCCAGGCTGAGAAAGCTGGGCTGGGGCAGCCTGGACAAGAGAAGGCTCCTAAAGGGGAGACCTGAGAGCAGCTCCAGTGCCTAAAGGGGCTGCAGGGAACCTGGAGAGGGGCTTGGGACAAGGGCCTGTAGGGACAAGCCAAGAGGAATGGCTTGAACCTGGCCGAGGGGAGACTGAGATCAGCTCTTAGGCAGAAGCTCTTCCCTGTGAGGGTGCTGAGGCGCTGGCACAGGGTGCCCAGAGAAGCTGTGGCTGCCCCATCCCTGGCAGTGCTCAAGGCCAGGTTGGACAGGATTCTGTGATCTATTCAGAAGAATGGGAATAAAGACCATTCATGTCTGTACCAACTGAGCTGTAAATGGGGAGTTAACATTCTGGAGAGGAACGTTTGTGTGCTGAAGGACACCCTCATCCAAGGCCACCTGCAATGGCTGGATATTAAATCAATCCTAGCACCTGAACAGCCATTGCTGTCTCCACAGGCATGGCAAAACCCCAAAGCTTTCCCTTGCAAACAGGAGTGCCAGCAGGCTCTGCCTCCCAGCTGCACACAGCCAGCGGTCCCTTCCCATGGCTGTGTGCTATCACTGCAGCCTGATGCTCTCACACTGCTGCTGGAGCTGGCTCCAACCTCTGTGCACTGCACACAGGAACATTCTAAACCTGAGCAAGGTGAGGAAGTAGCTTTTGTTCCCACCATCCACACATCTAAAAGAAGAAACATGCCTCTCACCTGGCTGGGGTGAGCTTAAGATGCTCAGGAGCAGCATCCCCAGTGCAGAGCAGCTGCCAGGCAGGTTGGGGCTGCAGAACCAGCATCACCATCCCTGCATCACCACACTGAAACCACTGAAACCTGGTGGTACAAAACCCTTGCTGTGGAAGGAAGGCAGACCCAGGAAGCAAGGCTAATAGCCAGCCCTTATTCTGCTCCCTAAACACCATCACCTGGTGCCACGAACACCCACCCTGTGTTCCTCTGCAAGGGAGGCTGCCCTGCATGGAACCTCTTACGGCAAGAGGGGAACAAGGGGATCCTCAATTTACTTTTATGCTTAATTCTCCAGCCTTCACTGTTGTTGCAGTCCCTGGGCTCGCAGGGACCTTCTCCATGCCCCTGTGCCTCCCTTTGCCCAGCTCAGAACTGACCCATCTTCCAGAACTCCCTGATTTAAAAACAGCAAGGATGTTGCTTCAGTTTGAGGCAAATAAACCAAATGAGGACTGTAACAACAAATGTCTTAAAGCTCTAAGAAGAGTCCCCCTTCAGCACTAGAAGTGAGAGCTAATATCAGCTGGCATTAAAGCAGCACTTTCCCTGTACAGCCTGATTAGACAAACAGATGCCAAGAGGGAAACATTGAGCATTCACTGTTCCACAGCCTGGCTTCAATGTAACTTGGTAGAGACAAAGGGGGGGGGGGGAATCAATAATTGACTAATTTAGCCATAAATTCTGAGGGGTGGAAGGAACGAACCCACAACGGTGCAGATAGTGAAATGGCATAAGTTAAATCAGGTTCTGCCACTGCATCTGATGGAAAGTAAATCATGCAGTGCTGGAAATAAAAGCCCTCCCGCTCCTCCCAGGTGGTTTTGCTGCCCGTTGTAGGAGTGGATCAGGAGGACGCCATAGATCAGCATATGCAGGAGTGTCTCAGAGGCAGCTCTGGCAGGCAGTGGGAGGTGTGGAGCTCATGGCAGCACCCCGGGGCGATGCCAAAGCACCCAGTGCTCTGGTGGGAGCAGTTGGCAGCCAGTGGGTGCTGGGGCTCCAGTGTGCTGAGCCAGCCTCGGGAGCCTGCGAGTAAACCATTCACATGTGCTCCTTGGAAACGAGTCTGGTTATGTGGGAAATGCTTTCTAGTCATTTCTCTTCCCTGGCTTTTAGTCCTCAAAGTCTATTTGCACACAGATTGGCATTTACTGCCCTGGCTGATCATTCACCCGGACCCAACAGCACATGTCTGGTCCCCAAGCTGGCCCTGGTGCCTGATGTTACCACAGACGACAGCAGCATCAGATGGAAGGTGCAGGGTGGCAGAATGCAAAGTCATGGTTCCCCATGGCCGAGCCACCCCTGAGCCAGCGAATCCCTTGTGCTGGATGAGCAACAGGAGGCTTTGCCTTGTTCTGACACCAGAAGCTGCAGTAGGATGTCCCGTTCCTCCAGCCGACAGCTCAGGCTTGGTGTGGGCAGAGTGGAGCCAGGGCTCAGCATCCCTCTGGCACACACAGCCCCTGGGCTGCTGCCTTGGCCCTCCTGCTCAGCCCTGTCCCTGCTGCTTGGTCACTGTTTCATGCGGCGGTCGCAATGATTCAGCCCCAGCCATCGCACCCACAGGCAGAGAAGTGGAAAGCAGCTCATCTCCATCAGCTGCAGATGGAGGAAGCAAGACACAGGGAAAGCTGTGCCAGGCTCCTGCGTGTGTCCCAGCCCTCCTTTCCCCCTGTCTGTGTTTAAAACCCACATGGGAGAAGTCCTCCCTGTGAGGCTGCTCAGGAAAGCAGAAGGGAAATCTCAGTGTTCTGCCTGAGCCAGCCATTGCACTGGGAATTTTTCTACTTGGCTGCATCTCTATTTCAGGAAGAGAAAACAACTCTGCAAAACAGAGCCAACCTGGTGCTTTCCATGCCCTGTGGCAGTGCTACAGTGTGGAAAGCTGCACCTTCACCTTGGCTACCCTGCTCCAGGGCACCCTAGGGCTGCAGATGGGCAAACCCCACCAGAAGCATGGGGTGACAAGGCAGGAATGCACTGCCAGCTTGGGAACCAAGTGGCATGGAGTTTATTTGTACTTCTATCACATCAAAGGGGCCCTTGTTTGAATTCTTCTCCCTTTAGCCTGGAGGAGAAGAAGGGGAAAGATTGGTTCCTATTAATAGCCTTGCATCCCACAAGATCCAAGCCTCGCAAGAAGCCATGAAAGACTGCGGCATCTGATCCTCTGAATAAATGAGGTAATTTTGGAAGAAGTGTGTGCTCAGCAGCTTTAATTACTGCCTTCTCCACTTTGGTAGGAGATGACACCGAGAACTCCTGTGTCAGTAGCACCCGGGTCCCAGAGGAGCTGCGTGGTGCTCCTGTGCCCCGAGAGCCACAAGAGCAGAAAAGCGAGCTGCCTTACCCCAAAACTGCCTGATTTTACATTAAATCTCTCCAGGATTGGCACGGAGCTACGGGAAGGAGCCCCCCAGCAAGCCAATGGGCTGGCAAAGGGGGCACTGCTACCACAGGGATGCTGAGGAACTGGTGCTGGTGGCATGGCAAAGGGATGCTCAGGAAATCATCCCTACCAGACAAGGAAAAAGCAGGGAACAAGACCGTGTAGCATGGCTCTGGTCCCACATCCCTCGGGACATCCCTGCTGCAGGAAGGGCTGTGGGCAGCACATCAGGCATGTCTGCTGCCTATCTGCAGACACCAAGCATCATCCTGTAGAAGGATTCCTCCTGTTGGCTGTAGGATGGTACAGGGGGTGTCCCGCTGCATTAGCTGTGGGTAAAGCCCATGGGTTCAGCATCCAACCAGTGGGAGAGCAGGGAGGGATCAGCCCCTGCTCGCAGCTCATCCTGGCCACACAGAATTATGTCAGCTTTCCCTTAAGCAGATTTCAGGCTCTAGGTACCAGGTTTAATCCAGACACCAAAGGTACGTATGCCAGCAGGTGCTTCCAGCCGGCAGCTATGGCTGTGTCATCACCCTGCACACGGATGCTGGACACCAGGTTGCCCTTTGTATGCCAGGCATGAGGCCACCAGAGCTGGTGGTGATGTTGTTCCCAGGACATGGGCTGTGTCCTTGTACTGCCACCTGAGCCTGTGCCTGCCTGGGCAGGAGCAGCACCACGGGAAAGGTCCATGGGGGAAAAGAGCCCAGGGCCACAGCAGAGCGAAGCTGTGTTCCTCCTATGCTGTGCATAACCACAGAGCAGGCTGTGCAGGAGCATAACCCATCCTATCTGCAGTCCCCAGATGCCAAACAATTCATCTCCCCTCTTGGTGCCCTTGTCAAGCACACCAGTGAATTATCTCCATTTCACAGCTGAGGGAACGTGGTCCAGGGAGGCCTCCTAGCCCTGGGGTGCAGGTCTGCATCCCTGCAGGACCCTGTGGATGGGATCAGGGGGTGCATCCAGGCAGATGGCTGCAGCATCCCAAGGCAGCCTGCCTGGGAGAAGAGAGATCTGTGAGGAAAGCACAGTGAATAACCTGCCAGTGACCTCCAAAACATCTTTCTGCTAAAATGCATTCACATGGATCCAGCATCTTCAGCTCAGCCTGACCCTGGTGAAAAGCACCTTTGCACCAGGGCAATTTAGTTTGGCCTCTAAAAGATGCAGCCATTACCATGCACTGTACTAAGAGCAAATCAAACCCAGATGGGATGTAGAAAAGCCACTTGTTTCAATTAAAACACTAAAAGCAATGAGCTCCTTTCTGCTTGGGTAGGGCAGAGAAGGACTAAACGCCTCTAAACCACCCAGAGGAACATGCAGGCTATTCATTACGGCTGTTGTGTAGGCGCATGGATCACAAACCCAGCAAATGACACCTTTACTGGTGCCTCTGCTGTGCGAGAGCTCCAGGGTGGTGGCACGTTGCACTCAGCAGGTGCACAGAGAGCTTAACCCAAGCACTACAGCCACATGTGCTCACGTTCCTCATGCAGCCAGGCTGCTGGGGGAGAGTCAGGGCCAATTCAGGTACCCAAATGCCATTACTGTGGCAGGGAGAGGCACTGGGGTGCTCCTGCCAGCATCCTTGCAGGGACCATCAGCCTCTGTCCTTCAGATACCAGATGGGTGTTGATGGGGATGTTAACAGTTAAAGTGTCCTACTTCTCTGTTCCGCACGGCCTCTTCCCTTGGAACTCATCTCCAAGATAATGGACTTTGCCTTCGGACTTAACCTTCTGTAAATCACTCTCCCTTAATTGCTTATCATCTGGAAACCTCAGAGCAGGCCAGGACAGACGCTCGCTGCCATGTGATACAGCCATCCTCTGCCTCCCTGCTGCTGCCCTGCTACAGCCTGCATCCACGGCACCCAGTGTGCCCATAGCACCCAGCACAGCTACTACAGCACTCAGTGCATCCACAGCATCCAGCGCAGCCAGAGCAACCAGTTTATTCAGCACAACCAGTGCCTTTCCCCTGCTCTCCATCCCTGCAAGAGCATAGGAAGCTCTCAGGAAGGCAGCACACAGATGTGGTGGGGTAAGGCAGAGCACAAACACCCCTCACAGCACAGATGCTGCCTGGCTGTAGCTCGGGGCACAAGCCCAAACCAGGGATTTGCTGTCAGGGGACCTGTCATGTCTCGGTTCCAAACGGCCCTCAGGGCAGCTGTGAGCAGCATTCCATCTCCTGGCTGTGGAAGGAGCAATCCTGTCCTGCGGAGGGAAGACGTCACAGCTGGAGGGTTGCTAAGCGAGCAGTTCCCTCCTTATGATGCACGACTTCATTACTCGGCTCCCGAAATGGATGTTACATACAAATGACATTTGCCTCCAAGCATATGAGCATCCCGAAATAGTGTGTGCCTCCCTGGGTTGTTTGTATGGGTTTCTGAAGAATGTCCTTATTGTCTGAAGGGTCTGCAGGGCTGGAAATCACTGCTGCTTCTGTCCTGATGCTTCACACAGGGCATTACCACAGGCCAAATGTTGGGAGCAGAGGATGCAGCTGAAGGGAAGAGCCTCTCTCTGCTGCACCCCAGGGACCAAATCCTGCTCACACTGCACCTTCCAGACCCAGGACAGCCGCTGCATCACATCCCAGGCTCCCAGATGAAGGGAATTATCAAGGGCTGCGGCCTCCCACTGTGCAGCCATGGCCACACAGGCAGTGCCTGGGGACCAGGAGAGACCAGCTGCTCCTGTGGCCATTTCATCTGAAATTGCTCAAATTCAGCTCAGCACAGGCTTTTTAGATGAGCTGAACCATACAGATTAAAGGCATGGCACCAGCTTCTGCACCTTATGCAGAAATTAAGGAGGAAAAGGGAAAGGTTATGTCCATCCTGAAGTGAGAAATCTGATGTTCACTTTCCCCCTGATTTCATAAGAACATCCCCAGCAGCTGATCTCTGCAGCACTGCTGTAATCCAGTGATATATTTTAATCCCATTATGTTGCCATGTGCTTGCCCATAGACTGCCTGGACCAGGAGGAGCCGATGCTTCCTAATAGGCACTTCTGCTACCCAGGAGCTCTCCTCACTCACAATAGTGCCTTTGCCTTCTGCTGACATTCAAAGCCAGACCCTGCTGCTGGTTTCTGTGCTGCCGTTCTATGGTGGTGGCTGCTCACATTCCAGCTTCCCACGTTGAGCTGCTGGGGCTGCTGCTGATCACTGGGGTTTAATTACACCAGGGCTGCCCTGACTGCTCGCCTGGAGGGGAAGAGAACATTCCCTTTAGGCTGATGTGTTTGGGTACATCCATGGGATGCAAAGCCCTGCCCTATGGCACAGCACATCACAAGGGTGGCTGCAGCCGCTGTGCTGCATGCACAAGGATGCTCCTTGCTCCCAGCTGTAGCTGACTCGCTATTTCCCAGCAGGTACCTTTGGATTCTCATGTCATTAAATCATAAAGGTTTTGTCCTGTTTCATAACCAGGCATTGGGAAGAGCACCCCAAGCTGCAGCAGTGCTGCTGAGCCCTTTCTGCTGCTGTAATCCCCTGGTACACGTTAATCCCATTACGTCTCCATGCGGCTGTTTCCAATTCTGGCCTTTGAAGAAGCGATGTTTCTTAATCAGTATTTCAGCTGGATGGGAGTTTTACTGCTGGAAGGAGCCTATGAAGCTGCAAAGCTTCTGTCCTCCTGTCTTCTCCCTCTTCACACTGAGAGGAACAAAAACAAACAGCAGGAAAGCAAACAGGAGCCTGGAATTCTGGACAAGGGCATCCATCAGATCCAGTCCCCTGTGCCCCATGCAGCGCAGAGCCCTGGGTACCACAGGGTGATCAAGGCAGGTTTGCCTCATCAGTTGCTGGACAGGACTTGGTTTTCCCTCTGCCTCTGATACAAGAGGTCTCCACTGACCCACACAGCCCCTGTAGGGTGGGAAAAGCCATAACTGGGGCTGGCACCAGCCAGTGATGCCAAAGGGCCCTGAGCCAGTGCCCAGCAGCCTCAATCCCAGCTCTCCATGTCTAATCCTGCAATGGAAAAATTACCTGACACCCCCCAGCCCTCACACATGAGCATTGAGCACTATAAACTGAAGTGATTCCATAAAGCCAGGCCAAGGATGTCCTGCTCACCATGGGGAACAGGGCCAGCACCCCTCTGCCCCCCAGCCCCTCTCTCAGCTGGGTTATCCCACTCTTGTCCCAGCTTCCACATCCATCAGAAGTGAGATTACTTTTCCACATGCCAGAGCTGAGCAGTGATAAATCACAGCCCTGCGAGGCTTTAATAACACTTGCTGGGTTCCTGCTTAGATTTCCTTCCTTTCTTAAGCATTTAGGATCTGTGGCTCAGGTCTGTGCGTGCACAGGCATGAAGCTAGGGCTCAATCTAATTGAAAGGAGAAAAAACCCAAAGCACCAGAGCTGAGAATCTCATGGAGCCACGTGGCTCCAGACACTGGAGAATTAAAATAACAGCAATTTCCAAAGGACAAAACTCTGTGAAATCCATGAAAACTCCTGGAATCCAAGGCACGTTCAGCCCCAAGGCTGCAGATAAGATAGAACTCACCCCACTGCAGCCAAGAGCAAACATTTCCCATGTTTCAGGACTATTGGGTTTTAGTCAGTGATTTCCTGACCTTGGTGCATCCCCAGAGCCTCGGTGCCCTGTGCCAAGAGGGATTCACCCAGCTGCTGGCACTGGGCACCACGGGAAGGCAAAGGAAAGCTGGTGCGAGCCACGGGCATGTTGTCATCTCCTCATTGCATTTGCTTCCCAGCCCATCCGGCATTGGACACAGACACCCACAGAGGACACACAGTGGTTGATGCTCAAGCTGAAAAATACAGTGGGAAGGGAAAAGCATCCAAATCTCAGGGGGAATCCAGCCAGGGGCTGGTGTTACTTTGATTCTTGCATGAATTACTCCATAGCAAATTGCTGCTGGGCTTTCCCCCCAAGGCAGAGGGTCCCAGGGGAGCCCCAGTGCCCCACATCACCCAACATGCCCTGGGTACCAAAGGAAACGGCCACTGGAGGGGGGTGAAACCCAGCATGGGTTTGAACACACATACACACACAGTATCTGCTGGGTGAAAGAGAACGAAGCTCTTTCTTTGCCAGTCTCTAGAACAGCTTCAGCTTCCCCATGGCTTGGCAGAACAGCACCTGAGAGCTGGGACAGGGAATAGTGGGGGCCTTGTCCTCTGCCCCCCATCCCTGCAGCCCCATGGGTAGGGGGTGCAGTGATTGTTCATGCCATCACCTCCCAAGCACTGCAGCAGGCACTGGGCAAAGCTGGGCAGCAGACAGAGCCCCATTGGGTCCTGACCACACACTTGAATCCAGCAGCTCCTGCCTTGGTGTTTGGCACAAGACCGGAGCCCCGGCTCTGCCCTGTGCTGTCAACATGCAGCAGGGCCTTGCTCACCTTTCCAGCACCACACCTGGCTCTTTGCCTCTCTCAGACAAGTCCCTGGCTCTGGAAGCCTGGGAGATCTGCAGCCCCCCCACTCCCCCCCCCAACCTGTGCTGCCGGGCACATGGCTTCACATTTAATATCTGGGGCTGCTTGAAAATGCAACCAGGTGGGGACGTGGCTCTTTCCAGAGCTATCCTTACCTGCAGCAGCCAGGAACAGCAGCAATGAGCAGGGAATAACAGCTGGGAACAGCAGCAATGACCAGAGGCATCACCAAGTCCCCTTGCTTGGCGCAGCACAGGGCTTCTGGTACCCCAGGAGCAGGCTGAGCTCAGGGAGTGGAAAACCTGACCTAAGCAGAGCTAATGCTGCATGGAAATGACCTAAGAGCACCCACCTGGGTTCCCCAGGCACCAGCAGAGGGGATTCCCCAACGAGCCCCACATGAGCCTGCTCTGGGCTCATTCACATTTGCCTCTTCTGCTTTCGGTGCTCTTGGCCCCAGGTGCCCCCATCCCACTGCTCCCAGCCAGGCCCTGTGGTCTCCAGGGGGCTGTGGATCTCGTTGCTGATTTTAGCAGCTTGCACTCACAGAATGCACCATTTCCCACTCATAGATGAGGCAGAGGCCAGCACGGGGGGGCGGGGGGGGGTGCGTGCTCCTGCTTCCTTTAAACCCCATTTGCACAGGGAATGCTGAGGTCTGGGATCACTCTGAATTGCCCCTGTTGAGTGAGATGCACAGATTTTCACAGGGATGCTGGGCCTGGTGGTGCGCTGCCAAAGCACGACTCACCCAAAGCTGACATTTCACAGCAACACTTGGCAGATGATTAATTCAGGCTTTGGGCCCTTCCAGAGCAGGATTGATGCCGGGCTCAGTCATCCCAGGCACAGTGGAAAAGGCTCTGAAAGGCAGAAGATTCTGGGGGCAGAACACCGTGTGTGGGGTGGCTGCGTGTGGGAGCTGATAAGAGGGGGCCGTGCATCCCCACCTCCCTGTGATTCCCAGTTTTGATGGTGTTCACACCAAAACACAGCAGCCAAACAGCCACAAGAGGGTCCCCACTCACCGGGGACTGCCGTGCATGGGAGAGGAGCGTGGAAAGATGTGACATGGGGGTGGCCGGGGTGCCCCATCAGATGCCCATCACCAGGGCTGGGAAGCAGCCCCTGCACCCTTGCAGTGGCATTGCATTACAAAGCAAATAGTGACACCATTCTTTAGCATTATTAATGCTAAATTAAAGATCACAATTAAAGCAGCAATTTGCCTTGGGGGTGTCCTTATTGAGAAGGTGAACCCCACAGACATCCTTGTACCCACACTGGCACCACGGTGCTTTGCCAGGCACAACAGTCATCATTGTCAGGCTGGACCCCCCCCAGGGGGAATGGCTCCTGTCCCTGATGCTGAGACCTTGGCCCACCTCCCCTGGGCAGTTTGGTGGTGATGAGGAGGGTGGGATGCAGGCAGCACTGAGAGCATTGGGATGCAGCAATGGGTTCCCGTCCCTCCCAGGAGCACAGGGTCAGGATGCACATTCCCCTGGTGGGGTCCTTCTGTGTCCCAGGGGAATGAAGAGGCCAGAGCCAGTTCTTTGAAACTTCAAGCTTTATTCAGTTGCTTCGGCTGCGCTGGGCATCACACAAGGGAGGTGGGAAGCAAGGCTATGGGGGGACATCGGTGGCTGGGGGGGAGCTTGCTCTGGTCCCCAGGCCCTGGCATGCGCTGGTGGCTTTAGTTGGTGGGGTGGTAGGCGCCGCGCTGGTGCCACTGCATGTCCCGGATGCGCCTGACCGACTGGATCTGGGGGTGCTGAGCCCCGAAATCTGAGCTGTCCTTGTAGTCCCCCTTCTCAAACAGGTACTGGTAGCCCCTGTAGCCAGGGTACTGGTATCCCACCCACCTGTGAGGCAAGCAATGGGGTCAGGCTCTAACCCAGCCCTGCCGATGGTGCCCAGTGCATGATGCTCCAGCATCGCCCCGGTCCCGCTGCCCCGGTACTCACGTCCCGCTCTGCACCCGCACGGATGAGACCTTCTCCTGGTATCCATGCGCGTGGAAGCTGGGCACGTCGTCGTCTATGATCTCGATCTTCTTGCCGGTGAAGCTGGGGTTCTCATACAGCACAATCTTGTGCTCCTGGCTGTCCTGCAGCGGGCAGAGCAGGAGCGGGGCTCAGCTGCTGCGGGTACCCAGGGGCAGGTGGGGATGGGGGGATAAGCCCAGGGCTATGGGGAAACCAAGTGAGGGGCTGGGACCACGGCTCCCACCCTGCGCCGGTACCTGCTTGGGCACCTCCAGACTCACCACAGCTGCTGCCCGAGTCCCCGCGCTCCCTCCGTCCCCCCACCCGGGGGTGCACAGGGGGGGTCCCCCTGCCCGCGGGGCTGGGGGCGCGGGGAAGGCTGGGGAGCACGCGTGGCTGCAGACCTTGGTCTGGCGGGTGGGTAGTGGCTGTCTGGGTGCTCTCACCACTTTGATGGGGCGCAGGGAGGTGATGCTGTCGCTTCTCCGGCTGTTGGTCCAGGAGTCCCAGCGTGGGTACTCCCCCTTCTCAAACACAAACTGCTCCCCCTTGCAGCTTGCCTGCTCGTAGCCTACCCAGCTGCAACAGAGCAGGGACAAGCTTCAGGTGGGGCAGAGGTGCAGGGAGCGGCGCCCCAGCACTGACCCCAGAAAACACCCTTGGGCTGAGCCCTAACTGTGTCCCCAGCAGGGCACAGACCCCTCTGCTCCTGTTGTACATGGAAACAGCACCGTGGCGCCGGGAAGCAGTGCCAGGGGGGATGATCTGATGTGGTGGTCACTTATCTGTGGTCCCTGGAGACCTGCAGAAGGATGGCATCACCCACATGTCCCCAATGAGGTTTTGGTCCTGCAAGGATGCTCTGCACTGCCCCATAGGTCCGGGGTGCAGCACATTGCCAGACACAGGGTGCAGGCAAGGAACCCTCCCTGGTGCTTCCATAAATGCTTCCCAGGGGATCCCCATTGCCCAGTGCCCCAACACGAGGGCACAGCCCCTCAGAGAGCACACACAGGGGTCAGCGGGCGGATGGGGAAAGGAGCTGCCATCAGCAACACCATTGGGGGGATCCCATTCCCACCTGTACTCAAAGGGAAGGAAGCCAAAGAGAGGAAACACTGTGCTCCATGCCCGCATCCAGCACTCAGTAGGGCTGGCAGAGCCCAGCCTGGCCCTGGGGACACTGCCCCCCCCCCCCCCCCCCCCCCCCCCCCCCCCCCCCCCCCCCCCCCCCCCCCCAC